>JAWWES010000048.1:10495995-10528194 GCA_035583135.1 Lophotriccus pileatus
CCCCAGGGCAGTGGGCACAGCCCCAAGGCTGCCAGAGCTCCAGGAGGGTTTGGACAACGCTCTCAGGGACAGGGTGGCATTGTTGGGGTATCTGCAGGACCAGGAATTGAACTCCATGATCCTTGTGGATCCTTTCCAGCTCAGGATATTCCATGATTCTTTCTCTGTGCATCTCAGTCCCTGCAGCACCAACAGTGTCTGTGCTGTGCTTTCCCTTGCAGGTGTGTGGAGACAAGGATGCTGATGGCTTTTACAGGGGTGAATGTGCAGGAAGGGAGGGATACATCCCATGCAACATGGTCTCAGAAGTGCAGGTGGACAGTGATGAACTCAAGAAGCAGCTCCTGAAGCAAGGGTTCCTGCCTGCTGACACAGCCACAGAGAGCCAAGGTACTGGGTCTGTGTGTGCCCTGTCCTGAACTGTGACCAGCTCAGTCGTGCTGTGTGGCCAGTGCAGCCCACCTAAACCACCCACGGGGCTGTCCTGGGATCTGCAGCCTGGTTTGGTGGCTGCACAAGCAGGGAGGTCTCTCTGGCTGAGGGAGGAAGGTGCTCCCAGCTCTCAGTTCATTCCTGACTCCACTGCAGCACTTGGAGCTGCTGGAGCTGCTCCTGTGCCTGAGGTGTGTGAACTCCACAGAGGGAGCGAGGCTGAACCTCACTAGGGAGGGGGAGGCAAAAAGGTTTGGAAGGCAGCTGAAGGATGAAGTGAACAAGAGTTTTCACTCACTGAACCCATGGGGGTGACCCTGCTCTT
Source organism: Lophotriccus pileatus (assembly GCA_035583135.1). NCBI lineage: Eukaryota > Metazoa > Chordata > Aves > Passeriformes > Tyrannidae > Lophotriccus > Lophotriccus pileatus. Next base: position 10,496,753 of record JAWWES010000048.1, read on the forward strand.
GGGTGAGAGAATCTGGGACTTGGGAATGGAGAAAGATGGGGGAAGGAAAGGTGTGAGACAAGGCAGGCAGTCAGGAGTGTACAGGGAGCAGAGCTGGTCCTTGGGTTCCTCCTTACTTACTCCCTGGAGTATGTGGCTCAGTGCTTTGTGCACTGCAGAGACTTTCCTGTTTTTTCCCACTCATGTGCTGGGAGAGAGGAGAGGAACCATCCCTGGGATGTGCAGCCAGCACAGCTCAGGCTCAGTCAGGCTCAGGGGCTGCCCCTGTGTCACCACTGGAGTCCCAGTGCCTGTCCCTTACCCCTCCCATATCTCATCCTGCACCCTCTGTGTGCTCTGTGCTACCAGTGCCAGTTGTTGGACCGGCTCCGCTTGTTAGAACACAAGGAAATTCCTGGTGTGGAATTCCTGTTTCCCTACCAGTTGTGCAGGGAAAAGCAGCACAAGTGTGGGTCGTGGCAGAGGTAAGCCCTGACACTGCCTGGGCTGTTCCTCTGCCCCTTACAGGGAGTGGGGGGAAAAAAACAACCAATAAGGAAACCCAAGAAAAAAAGAAGCAGTCCAATTTCTTCCCATTTCTGTGCAGGGAGATCCAGTGTCCAGTCCCAATAGGTCTTCAGTTCTTTAAGGTCCCTTCCAATCCAAACCATTCCATGATTCTAAAGGGCTGACATTGCCCAGCTCCTGAATGTGGGTCCCTGGAAGGTTGATCCTGGGGAGCACAGGGATCAGAGGAGCCTGATGCTTTCACTGTGTGATTTTTTGGGTAGGTTTGTCCTTTGGCCTCTCTCATGTCTAGGGAAAGGAGATTTGAGTAAGGTGTTTTTCACATCCGTACTCCTGTTTTTTCCAGTGTAAAAGAAGCCAGAATCCAGTGCCCAGAGATGGCTGGATCCCCATAGTGGCCTTTGTCCCTCTGTGGATACACAAGGCTTTCTGTCCCCTGCCCTATTGGATACTCTTGGAAAAATCAAGGAACTCTGTAGCTCTGAGACTTCATGAAACATGGAGGGTGTGAAAGTCTTCAGGAGGGTGGTGGTAGTGGAAAAGATGTACCTTGTGTGTGTGTGTGCAGGGAGTGACCACAGTTTCAGCACTGCTGAGGCCGCACCTTGAATCCTGGGGTCAGTTTTGGGTCCCTCATTGCAAGGAAGACATTGAGGGGCTGGAGGGTGTGCAGGGAAGGGAACGGAGCTGGGAAAGGAGGAGCTGGGAGGGCTCAGCCTGGAGAAAAGGAGGCTCAGGGGGGACCTTCTGGCTCTTTACAACTCCCTGGCGGGAGGGTGGAGCCTCGGGGGGATTGCACTGATGATCTTAAGGGCCTTTTCCAGCCTTAAGGATTCTCTGATCCCTTGGCAGCTGGGCCGGCTGTCCCTCTGCTGTTTTCCTGCTGCCATAAACCCCTGTCACAGCCCTGTAACTAAGGAAATGCCTTGGACATGCTGGTCTGGGCACTTCTTCTGCAGGTTCTTTGGGGATTTCATCCAGTACTGACCCTGCTCAGTGCAGAGGCTTTAGCTAGAGACCTCCCTAGATCCCTTCCCACCTCACCCGGCACTTTTCAGGTGTTAACGGAACAAGGTTTTGTTTTGTCCTTATGATGCTGCTTCTGAAAGTTAAATTGCAGCAAAGCCTGTGTCTGCTGTGGCCTGTGGAATGGCTGAAAGGCATGAGCACAGTGTGGGTTTCTGTGTGCATTTGGGATGTGGATCATGCCTCCCCTGAGTCCACATACAAGGACTGGAGATTTGGGCTGTGCCCGCAGAAATCACAGTGTCAGCTTCCCGGGGGAGGCACGTCCTGCCACTCTGTTCCCTGTTCACTCTTCAAGGTGCTTTTCACTTCCCATTATTCACTGTCTGTTTCTCTTGTCTATTTATTTGCTTTTTTTTTTTCTTTTTTTGGTATTTTTATGAAGGAAATGGCACATTTTCTCCACCTCCACGCCGCCAAACCGTCCCTCCTCCAAAACCCAGACGCTCCAAGAAAGGTCTGTGTCACCCACCGCTTCCTCTTTGCTCTCTGCACTAGGGTTACAGACTGCATTGAATTTTTACTACTTGCTTACAGGACCCCCAGATGTTTGTCTCTGTACGACTGCTAGGAAGTGGAAAGAGAGCCCATCCCTGTGCTGGTGTTAAGTTTTTAACAACAGTGATGTCTTTCATAGTTTTGGAGCTTGACCTCTGCTTCTTGTTACGTCCCTGAGTCCTGGTTACTGGCGTAGGCTTTGAGTTGCATGACCAGTTTGCTTCCATTGTTTGCTGCCTTGGTCTTTGTTCTTTTTATTGTTGTTTGTCACTTGTGTCTCGCTGTGGAAAGATGAGCTCTCACTGATGAGGCATTTCCTTCCCCCAGCAGGGCTGGATAAGCAGGAGAAGTACAAGGCTCAGCCAGGTGAGAATTGCTCTTTTTGGGCCATGAGTAGGTAATGCACGATTGAAATACAGAATTGTTTTGTGGTCAGGGGGCTGTGGTGCTGCTTGAGACTGTAAGAAAAGAAGGGTTTTAGTTCTTTTGATTTAGTAGTGGGTGCAGTGGCTTTTGACTAAGCAGGGAGTGTTTGCAGGGGGAGGGCACACGTGGTTGTGCTGTGGAGGAACAGGGAGAGCTCTCACTCATCCTTGGTTTCCAAGGTCCCTTCAGAGGGTGCTCACTCTGCTACATCTGGTACATCATCTGTTGATGTCCAGAGAAGCCAAGGCAAACCTTCTGCCAGGCCATCCAGTGCTGACCTGAAACAGTTTAAATCCATGAAGTTTCCCTGGCACTTGGAGGATAAATTCTGTAGCTCAACAACAGATCATTGCGTAGTGGGAGGAGAAATGCCCATCTGAGACACTGTAAAGAGCCTGCTGTGCTCTGTGTGTATATACACACATGTATATGTGTGTGAATAAATTGAAAGCATGAAATAAAACATTCCTGTATGTTGGCAGAGCAGCAGGATGCTGGAATGGGGAGATGTTCCCACTGCTGTGCTTATGAGGGTGATAGAGGAGATCAGAAACCTGCTTCACCAGGCATCTCTGAGTTCTCTCTCCGTTCAGGTTCCCCCACTGTTCTTTTTGCTCAGTTCACTACAAGAATGCTGAAGGAGTTGCTGTGATCTGGGATTTTGTCCTGGTATTTCCAGCTCGGGATATTATGGTTCATTTCTTGTCCTGCAGGGCAGAGACATGAAGACATTGAAGCAGAACTGCTGACTCCTCGCAGGATGGTGGCTGCCTTTGACTATAACCCCAAGGAGAGCTCTCCCAACGCAGATGTGGAGGTAACCACCAGCTGCTCACCCTTTTTAGAGGGTTCTTTTTCCTCTCTCTCTTTTCCTTCTACCCCAGAAGACTTTGGTCCAACCAGAGTCTCAGGGAATCTGTGTTAATGTCTCATGGCTTTGTAGCTTGCTTTAGTGATTAAGGACTAAGCAGATCTGGGGCAGGAGGAATTCTTACCAACTGATCCAGGAAACACTCTGGGAAAAGAAAAAGCTGCTTAAGGGTTTGCAAGCACTTCTGGTACTTAATGACCATGACTTTTGTGTTAAATACCTGTGGGGGTATTTAAGCAATATAGCAAGAAGATTGAACTCCAATTTCATGGATCAGTCTTCAGACTAGTTTTTTTTCAATGTAGAATCATAGAACCATGGAATAGGTTGGGTTGGAAGGGACCTTAAAGCTCATCCAGTCCCACCCCTGCCTTGGGCAGGGACACCTTCCACTATCCCAGGTTGCTCCAAGCCCCGTCCAACCTGGCCTTGGACACTTCCAGGGATAGAAAGGAATAGAATTTGAAAGAAAAGGGATATAATCCAAACAGCATTTTTGTGGATGAGCCTATTCCAGGTGGAAAGGTGTCAGTGGAGAATCCTTCCTTCAAAAAGAAGATTAGCACGTGCTCTGCTCTCTGTTTCCCCATAGCTGTGTTAGTCCACTCTGAGCAAAGATGAACGTGGGGTTTGGATTCAGATCCTTTCCATGCATCCAGAAAGAAGTGTCTGGCCAAGACATGGCACAGTTTAGGGAATGCTGTCCCAAGCTGAGCGTGTCGTGAGCAGAACATCCTGCAGCTGAGGACAGAGTGTCTTAGGGATAGTGGAATGTCTTGGGAGACACAATGAGAGCTTGTGTCCAGCCAGAGAGCACTTTGAGCCCTTGTAAACAGGAAGATAACTGCACTTTCTGCAGTGACTTGGAATTCCTAGAACCTTCCTTATGGACAAGAGCTCAAATTCTTGTCCATAAGGAACATAAGCTGGTGCAGTTCTGTTGGAGATCCTCCCTCCAATATTCAGTCACTTGTTCTGCAGGAAGGGGGCAGCTGCTGCTTGTGAACTTGCAGCAGACTCTTTGTGGGATCAGCTCTGCCATTCTCTGACTGAAGCTCCCTGCAAGTGTCTCTGGAGCAAAGCAGTTCTCAGCCACCAGGAGGAACCTGCAGCCTCCAGAAAGTGAGGACTGGGGGTATAATGAGGTCACATATTGGAAGTAGGTGCCTTCCAGCTGACACTTGGGAAGTGCCAGAGTGTCTTGTGTGGGACACAGCCTGTTTGGAACCTCCAATGGGCAGATTGTCCCATTAGAAGAGGCTGCTGACACTTTTATCTTTGGCCCTGTGCCCCCCAGAGCGTGTGCTGGGGTGTCTGACAGGACAGAGGGTGTGACAGTGTGTGTTGTGGCGTGGGCAGGTTCTCTCTCCAGGTCAGATCTCCCTGTTTGTGTGGATTCCTGCCAGTGACTAATCCCTGAGCACTGCACACAGACAGGCTCCTCCAAGGGAGCAGGGTTTGTAATTACACTGAAAGAAATTAAAGGTATTTCTGTGTTTGCTCAGCTTATCCTCAGCACACCTTTCCAGAGAAGGTGGTAGGTCCTATTTTGAAGCTTTATTAAAACTGGTTTAAGAAACAGGCTTGGCTCTTGTCTTTAATCTATGAAATGCTTCCTTAGCAGTGAATTCCACAGGTATCCAGTTGCTCTTCTGAATCCTGGTCCTGCAAGACTAAACCCAGTGGGCTCCCTCTGTCAGGGTGACTGCAAGAAGCCCAGGGGATCCTGTGTTCCTGGAGGGAAATCCCAGGCAAAGCCTCTCCTGTGACCTCTGTTCTCTCACTCTTTGCAGGCTGAACTGACTTTCAGTGCTGGGGACATTATCACTGTGTTTGGCTCCATGGATGATGATGGATTCTATTATGTAAGTGCAGGGGTTGGGAAGGTCCTGTGGCTGCACTGGAAGTTGTTGGAGTCTGTGGAGTGGCAGGAAAGCAGAAATCAGGGAACAAAGGATTCTAATTTTGGAAAAAAAACAACCCCATCTTTACTTAGTGCAGGGCAGTTTGTTTCTGGCAATCCATGTTCCTGCTGTAAACCCAATATCATGGAATGGTTTGAGCTGGAAGGAACCCTAAAACTCAGCTCATTCCACCCCCTGCCATGGGCAGGGACACCTTCCACCAGCCCAGGTTGCTCCAACCTGGCCTTGGACACTTCCAGGGCTGGGGCAGCCACAGCTTCTCTGGGCAACCTGTGCCAGGACCTCCCCACCTGAACAGGGAACAATCTTTTCCTATTATCTAACCTAAACCCAGTTTAGGTTAGATGGGGAGTCGTGCCTCATCCTTTAAAAACATCCATAAATCCCAGAGCAAACCAAAGCCCTCTTGGAAAGCCTGTGGCACAGTCATATTCCAGTTGCTTCCAGGATGGCAGTGGCCATTTTTTGAGTTTGTAGAAGGGACCATGTTGCTCCAATACCTTTGTCCTGCCTTGCTTTTCTTCCTTTACTCTCTCCTGTGGTTTTGGGCTCTGAATTGTTCCACAACTAAGGGGGGTGTGAGCTGTGGGATTTGCTGAGGATCCTTCCAGCATGGGGGTGTTCTGGGCTTCTCTCAGGCCACTTCCCAGCCTTCTCTGCACCTCAGGTTGCTATTTCCCCATCAGCCAGGAAACCTGAGGTGAGAACTGAATGTTGATCTTGCAGGGAGAGCTGAACCAACAGAGGGGGCTCGTCCCATCCAACTTCCTGGAAGCTGCTCCGTCGGAGGGAGACGTGGGGGAGGAATTTCACTCAAAAGAAAGAGAAGCTTCTCCACTGAGTGCTGAGAGCCAGGTAAGGTGTGTGACTGCATGGACAGACATCCAGGCTGGGATGTGGCTGGAATTGGGCCTTGCACGGCATGCAGGGTGGATGGAATCGCTGAGCTTACTGCATGAGCCCAGCTCATCCCGTGGGAGACACTCCAGGGTTTAGAGGGAGTGCTGGGAGCTCTTCCCAAAGACTTGTAGTGCACAAGGAGGCACAAAGCAGCAAAACCTGCTGGGGCCTCGGTCTCATTGTGGTCAGGTGGGCAAAGAGCATCCCAAATCCCACCAGCAAAGTGTGTTTGGGTCCATGGAGTGGTCAGCAGTGAAATCCTGCTGCAAGCAAAGCACTTCAGCAGCTCCCCAGACACAGGGAATTCCTCAGATTTGCTCATATCCACACCAGAGAGTTCTGGAATTAGTTGAACATTCCACTGGTGCCACCCCAGCTTCCCTGCTCTCTGCAGAATTCCTTGGCTTATCTCTCATGCTCAGCTCTTCTTTTCTCTGTATCCACCTCCCTTTTCTATCTTCAAATGATGCTTGATCTCCCTTAGGCTCCACCTCAGCCCCATCCCTTGCTCCCAGGCATTCCAGGCTCTGTGGGTACAGGATTTGCACCCCAGCCTTGATGCCTTCTCACACAGAGCAGGCCTGGCTCAGAGATGAGATCTGTGGGCAGCTTTTTGGATCATCTTTGAGCTCAGCAGCTGTCTGGGTACCCTGTGCTTCCCTGTTTAGGAACCTGGTCCGTGCTGGGGAATCACAGGTTAATCAGCTGTTACTGCCAGGGTTTAAGAGCCCTGAGGTGACAAAAGTCTGAATTTCTGGGGTTCCTTCTTCAGCTTCCCTCTCAAAATGATTTGCTCTTCCCAAATTAACTCATCTGTTGGAACAGAGGGTGCCAAATGAGGCCTGAACCAGTAGAACTAAACCAGGTGGAATTCTTGGTGGAGCTTCCTGCAGGTCTTACCCTTCCCTCCAGCAGCACAGGGGCCTGTTTGAGGTGCTGGGGGTTGTTATTTCAGCCCCAGCCTGGGTTCTCCTGCAAACCAGGGTGGAATTCAGGTAACCTTTCTGCTACTTGCGGGTGTGAAGGGTTTGGAAAGCCCAAACCACTTTCCTCTCTGCTCTCCATTCCTGCTGGGCTCAGCAGGGTGTGACTGATCCCCTGATCAGACATCCCTGTGTGCTGAAGGCTGGGAGCTTTTTTCCTCTGTTTCATGACATTTTTTTTTACACTTTCAAGTGTGTTAAAACAACCCACATAAAATAGCCACATTTCAGCCTTCAGACCTTCCCATTTGTCTCCAGTCCTCCATGCCAGAGATCCATTGGAGCTTCCCCTTGCACTGGCTCTGACTTGGGGTCTGCAGAGCAGGAATCTGCTGCCTTAGTTCAGGATGGATTTGGTACTTTTGGTGCTCACCTGATCCATGAACTGCTGTTCTCTGTAGTCTGAAGGCTTGGAAAATTCAGGTGCTGATGATTAAACCAGTTTTATTTCATTGGGAATCAACTTGAACTCTCCAGACATGACTGTGCTTTGGCTGCTTGTGTGTTGTGCCAGCCTGACCCCTGTCCTGCTTCATCCCTGTCCCGAGGAATTCTGGCTTAGCACTCTTAGCTCTCCTCCTGCTTGTGCTCTGCAGTCCAGATCTGTCTGAACAGCCTCCCCACACGAAGGGCACCTTTCCCCCTTTTAAAAGTGGTACACTTACCCTGCTCAGAACCAAACCTGTATTAATGAACTGCAATTGAGTGTGTTTAGTGATAACTGAGGAGGCAGAATCTGAGCCCACAGAGGTTTTGGCTCAGTCACAGCAATCCCAGCATCCCAGCTTGTGGGCAAAACACCTGATGGGGAAGGCAGAAGGAAGAAATACCTCCTCCTGTAACCCAGACATGTTCCATATCCATCCCTGAGCTGGAGTGAACTCTCACAGTGATACAGCCATACCTGGGGCTTTCCAAACTCCAGGGGCAGAGTTAAGGAGCTTGTTTGTTCCATCTGCTGTTGGCAGATGGCTCCCAGTGAATTCCCAATCCCAGCTTGAGCCCTGGCACTCAGAGGGCATGTTGTGTGCTCCATGGCACAGCTTTGGAATTGGTTAAAGCTCAGTCAGAAGCTTCTCCAGCATGATCATGTGAGTGATTTTTTTTTTAAATCACTTGTAACTTCTTGGATTTGTTGTTTTCCCCCTGTCTGTCACTCCCCTTCTCCCTGCTGCCCTTCCAAAGGCCTGAGAATAAGGACAGTTTATTTCCAAATTGATACTTGGGGAAGGTGGATCATTTTGAACGATTCCTGACTAAACCTTAAAATGCTGGCAACTGAAAAGGCAAAGCAATTCGGGGATTAGAATAAACAACAAAAAACATCTGCAAAAAGAGGAGGATCCAAGAAGTTCTGGTCACAACCAGGGCCCCGAAACACTGGTGGGCACCAGCTCAGAGCAGTTGCTTTAATGCTGTGGCTGTCCTATTTTTGCATCAGTAACTTGCAGTTTCTGTCAAAAGCCTGATTGTAAAGCACCTTCAGAAAGTGTTTTGATTCTAATTGATTTCATGTATTTATTTCTGCCTGTGTTATGCACCCGGGACGGTTCTTTTCTTCAGAGAATGAGGAAGAGAAGAGTCCAGTGATAGATATGAATGATACATAGAGAGAGCAACCATGTAAGTGTGTGTGTGAGAAGACCTTCAACCTCCCCCCCAGCTCTTCACAGGGTCCTGCCCTGCAGTTTGCTCCTTTTCTCGCTTGTAGTTTGACAGGCTGGTTTGGGGCTGTGCTGGCAGGTCCCCCTTCAGACCCTCCTGTGTCAGACCCACCCCTGCCAGATGGGTTCTGTGTCAGAGACAAGCCATGATCTGCTCAGCACGTTGTTTGGAACAATTATCAGGTGGTTTTGGGGACCAGGATATTCAGGTTTGGGGAAAGACTTGCTTTGTAATTCAGCCTGGCCCTTCTACCACTGTCCACATCACCTTTGTTTGGCCTTTGCAAGCTCCTGCTCAGGCTGAGCACCCTCACCCCGGACTTTTTGCCTTCTTGGTTTCACTCCTTCCTGACAGCAGTCCTGAACCCCCCCTGCACACCCTCAATTGAAGAAAATAGTAACATTTCGTCCCCAAAACCAACCTTGTGTGGATAATTGTTCTGCCAACACTTAAACAATTCTGGGGCTGGGTGGGTGAGACCCCTGGTTTTGGGGGGCAGTGGGAGCAGATCTTGTGTTTTTCCTTCCTGTTTTTTTCTGTTGTTTTCTAGAAATTGTGCAAGTCAGTAATACCTGAGAGAGCACTGACACCACCCCCTGAAAACTGACATCACCCTGCTGTTTATCAACTCTAATAACTTGTATGAGGATCTTGCCCGACAAGTTTTTTTCCTTTACTTTTCTCTTGGAGAAGAAACCTGAATTTTAGTATCATTTGTTTATTACCAGGTGATTTCTGTGAACTGGTTCTGTTGCTTTTCTGCCACCTCTGAGAATACCTGCACGTGGTTGTGTGGGGAGAGAGTGTCTCAGGTGTGGAACTGCCTGGGCATCCCATTCCAACAGCTGGGAGTCAGCAGGATGGGACTTCCAGCCACGGGCAGGACACTGCCTGTCACTGCCTTTGAGCTGTTGATGTTTGATAATGCTGCTGCAGTGTCCTTGTTACAGTAAATAATAGTGGCTGTGTAAGGGTTGGGTACCTGCCTCTCAGGTTGCACAGGGCCTTTCATCCACCACTCTACAGGGTGGGCCACCAGATCTGCCCTGAAAGTGTTCCACCTTTGCCAGGAAAGTGGTTTCCAGTGGTGCACGGGCAGGGCCTCCCCTGCTCTGGCTGCTCAGGGGGCTGCTCAAGATCCCCTGGAGGCAGCACTTTGGCCCAGATATCCCTGCATGCTGAAGGCTGGAAGCTCTTTTCCTGTGTTTCATGACACTTTTTTACACAGAAATGCCTTTTAAGCGTGTTAAAACAACCCATATAAAATAGCCACGTTTCAGCCTCGCCTTCCCTTCAGACCTTTCCATTTGTCTCCAGTCCTCTGTGCCAGAAATCCAACAGAGCTTCCCTTGGAGTGGCTCTGAATTTTGGTCTGCACGGCAGAAACCTCCTGCCTTAGGTCTTGCACAGCCCTTGTTCTTATGGAATTTGATTTTGGTAATGTCCTGCCTTCTGTCTCAGAGTCTGTTGGAGCCCACCAGGCTCCCTGGTCCAGGGATCCATGGATGCATCAGTACCTGTCTCCACCCACGCTCTCAGGAGCTGCTTCACCTCCTCAGCTATGGAGCAGCATCAGGTCTTCAGTGGGGCTTTTCTGCTCTCCTGTTCTTAGCCCAAAGTTCAGGAATTTCAGAATGTCAGAGCTCAGGCAGTGCCTGGGCCATGGGTACAATAATTTCAATCCGCTGCAAGCTTCCTGACTGGACCTGCACCTTCCCAAAGGAGACTGGTGGGGAGAAGGCCGAGTTAGAGCTTATGTTGGTGTGACATCCTTCAGCAGCTCTAACTTCTGCTTTTTTCTTTTGTTTTCTCTTTTTCCCCCCTCCCCAGCTAAACCCAGAGGGATGTGTTGATCAGAGTGACTCCTCACCAACTCCTCCTTCTCCACCACCTTCCTGCCTTGTCCCGTGTCCAGAGCAGGCGTCGCTGCCCCTTCTCGCCCGCAGCGACGGCCCTGGGCAGAGTAAAAAGAAGAGAAGCTTCTTCTTCAAAGGGAAAAACCTCTTCAAAAAACTTGGGTCCAATAAGAAAAACTAACAAGGGGGGGTTATTCTGCACAGAGACTGAGAGAGTTCAGGAGAACCCCCCTGCAATAAGCTGATTATTTTCATAGGGGAGAAGCGTGACTTGAGAAAATTGTGGAGTGGGTGTGGGAGCTGTGCCTGCTGAGAGCCCCCCCGGGGGGGAAAAGTGGCTCTGGGGGGGCGAGGGCTGAGCTCTGGGGGTGCAGCTCCCTCCATGCACTGGTTCCCTGTAAATATTTTCATTTCAAGGTTCTATTCTGGCTGTAACTTAGCTAACTGGCTTTTCCCAGCGAAGCCCCCTTAGGAAGAGACCCCTTGTACTCCACCCCCTGGTATTTCTCTGCTCCAAAGGAGCTCGTGGCGACTCCTTCACTTCCCGCAAAGAAAAGTTGCACTTTTCTGTTCCCTGACTCTCCCCTTCGCTGTCTCTGGGCTGACGAGTGAGTTCTGATTTGTACTGTAACCTGTAAATATGCAGCTGTGCCTAGAGCATCCCACACTGCCTCAGTCAGGATCCAGCTCCAGGATATTCCCAGGGAGGAAGGAGCAGTGGGAGTCGGGCTGGGCTGCTGGAAAGCTGCTCCCGCCTGGTCCACCTTGACCACGGCCTGGCTGGGGCCTCCGCCTTATGATTTATTTATTTATTTATCCGTTTATTTATGGATTTCTTGAGCTCATTATTTATTTCTCTATTTATTTGTTTATTTATTTGTTTGTTTATTTATTTCTTTCCCGGCCGCCTCGTCCTGCCATTCCCTTGGGCTGTTTTCCCTGGGCTGCTCCCGAGCCCGGAGCGTTGGGAGAGCGGGGCTGGGGGATGGATGGATGGATGGATGGATGGATGGATGGATGGATGGATGGATGGATGGATGGATGGAGTTTGCAGCTGTTTTCCTGGGAGATGATGTGCTCCTGGAGTTCAGACACATCCCTTTCCAAGCCACAGAGGGTTTTGTACCACACGGTTCCTGCCCTTTCCCGTGTTTTATTCCGTTGCACGTTCCAGTTCCTTGTTTTTGGAAGGTGAGGTACGTGGGTGGTGCCAGCACAGTGTCCACGAGTGGTGGTGGTACAGTTTGTTTTTATTTAATATCAAATTTTATTATAATAAAGTCTATTTTCACAAAAATACATTTTCCTTAAAAAAGCCAAGGATTCGGTGATGCTTCTTTTGGGGGGAGCTGGGGAGGGCAGAGGGGGAAATGAGCCCAATCATGGTATGTTCTGCACTCCAGGAAACCTGAGAGCCCCTTCCAAGGCGTAAAGGGGCTCCAGGAGAGCTGGAGAGGGACTTGGGATAAGGGATGGAGGGACAGGACACAGGGAATGGCTTCAAACTGCCAGAGGGTGAATTTAGGTTAGATAATAGGAAGAACTTGTTCCCTGTGAGGGTGGGGAGGCCCTGGCACAGGTTGCCCAGAGAAGCTGTGGCTGCCCCATCCCTGGAAGTGTCCAAGGCCGGGTTGGACGGGGCTTGGAGCAACCTGGGCTAGTGGAAGATGTCCCTGCCCATGGCAGGGGGTGGATGGGCTTTACAGTCCCAACCCAGAGCATTCTGTGATTCCATGATTCTGTGCTTTGGTGCTTTCCATGTTTGAATTGGCTCCTCCACAATGAGCCCCCTCATCCAGGCTGGGAGCAGGTACCTGTGGAGAAACATCAGTGCCCCCCTGGCAGATGTTGGCCTCTTTTCCTGCTGTGCTGACAGGACAGGCTGGGATTGACCAGGTGATGGACCAACACAACCATCTGCTTTGTCAGGACAAATGTCCCCAGCAGAGACCAGCCCCACCACAACAGCCTGGGAGGTGGAATCCACAGTCACTCACAGGCTTCTGAAACATCTGATGCAACTTCCAGAGAGTCCAGGCACGTCTTGTGCCAGCAGTGACTGCCCTGTCCAGCCAGCAGGACCTGTCCAAGCACTGCCAGCAGCTGCTCAGAGGTTGTTGCAAGGAGAAGAAAAAGGTGGGTTTGCCCCCTCCTCCAGCTGGAACAGCTTCAGTACACACTGGCTAAAAGAGGGAAAAACAAGGAAATCCCAAAAATCTCTGAGGTCAGACCACAGCTCTTGGCTCTGTACCTTGTTCCTACAGCTCACTGGGTGGTTGATGCCTCGTGGTCCCACCAGTGGAAAGGTGGACACTTGAGACTGGGCTCTGTGGGGGCTCTGCAAAGGCTCCTGGTGCCCAAACACCGGGGCAGTGGAGTGCTCGTGCACCTTGAGCCTCTGGGAATCCAGCCAGGCTGGCCAAAGGCCCTCTGAGCTTTGGTGGGGATTCTCCAGGACTCCCAGGACAGGAGGGAGGGAGGGACAGACCAAAGGCTTTGGAGTGATGAAGCTGCTGAAGCTCTTAGGGAGTTCCCAAGGCAGAATTCAGTGATGAAACTCCTCAGTGACCCAGTTCTTTATCTGCACTTGCCCTCCCCCTGGGGAAGTGGGTTGCCTCTCTAACTGAATTTACCAGCTGGAGTTTCCTAAGTGAGTTGTTTGAGGTCTTTTGAAAGAAACTGTCGTTGCTTTTATCAGTTCACCGGGGTATGAACTGAAGAACAGAAGAAGCAACTGGAAGGTTTTGGGGTGTACCCAGAGCTGGGGTCCATGTCTGAAGCTGGTGCCTGCCTGGCTCCCTGTCTCCTGGTGCTTCCATCCTCCCTCCTCAGCTGAGCTGTGACCAGGCATGTGTTGTCTCTCTGCCTCCAGGAAAATGCAGCTGTGACAGACACAGACCCTCCTTTAGCAAATCTCCCTAATTCTGCTGGTTCCTCAGCCCCAGGCAAGGCTGCACAGCAAAGCTCACAGAAATCTCCTTGAGAAAGGTGGTGTAGCTAAATACAAAAGGCAAAAAAAAGGAAACAAAAAAACCCACAAACAAACCCAAAGTCCAAATATAATGCAGGTGTTCTGCTTTGCATCCTCTGCTTTTAATCACTGTGCCCAGGGGTGGATGGCACCTCCTTCCATACTCCAGAGGAGCAGCACCTGATCTCTCCTCTGAGCACAAGGTGAGGAGCACAAGGGGTTGGTGGAGAAGGGCTGGGGGGTGTTGGTAGATGAGAAGCTCTGCATGACCCAGCCCAGAAACCCCCCGTGCCTTGGGCTGATGCTGCTGATGCCACAGACCCCCCTGCAGAGCTGCCACCAGCCCTGAGAACAACAGCACAAGGCCATGGAGCTGTTGGAGCCACAGAAATGCTCCCAGGGCTGGAGCCCCTGTGCTGAGAGGCCCTCTGGAGAGCTGGGGGGGTTTGCCTGGAGAAGAGAAGGATCCAAGGAGACCTGAGAGCCCCTTCCAGAGCCTAAAGAGGCTCCAGGAGACATGGAGAAGAACTTGGGACAAGGGATGGAGGGACAGGACAAGGTGGAATGGCTTCCCACTACCAGAGGGCAGGGTTAGATGGGATATTGGGAAGAAATCCTTCCCTGTGAGGGTGGGGAGGCCCTGGCACAGGTTGCCCAGAGAAGCTGTGGCTGCCCCATCCCTGGAAGTGTCCCAGGCCAGGTTGGAGCAACCTGGGCTGGTGGAAGGTGTCCCTGCCCATGGCAGGGGTGGGACTGGACAATCTTTAAGGTCCCTTCAAGCCCAAACCATTCCATGATTCTCCGAACCACATCCCTCATTGTGACACTCAGTTATCAGCTCTGATACCACCAACTGCCTCAGGAGCCTCCGAAAAATCCTCCTCCTGCTCCTCTAAGCGGTGGTGACGTCGCAGGGGAAGGACTCAGGTGGTGGCTTTGAAACCCTCTGGCTCTGCCCCTTTGCACAAGAGCTGCGGTCACGGTTGTGCAAACTGCTGGTGCTGGTCTGTGCTGGTGCTGTGCTGGTGCTGTGCCAGTGTTGGCAGTTCAGGAGCTCCTCTGCTCCTGTCTCAAACACAGACAGGGCAGGGTGGGGGCACCTCCTGAGTCTCTGGTCACAGCAGGGTCACCCTGAAGGCCAGGGGAGGTTGCTGAGGGTCTTACTCAAGGGAGCTCCATCTCCAAGGATGCAGATCCCACCTCTATGCCAGGCCCCATCCCAGCACTGCACCACCCTCATGGGAGTTTTTCTTGGGCCCCAGGTGGATTCCCTCCAGTTGGTCTTAGATTGGAGGTCTGCAAACAGGACCAGCCTCACCTGGGACCCACCACGAGATTTGCAGTTTGCTTGGCTGACTTTCTTTGAAACGCTGAAGGACCAGGACCAGAGGCAGTGCGAGGCTGCACCTGCAAGGAGCCCAGATTTGGGGACAGGGGTGGTGGGGCTGGGAATGGCTGAGTCCAGTTTAGGGGCCAGGGATGTTGACCCCCAGTTTGGGGGATAAGGATGGTGGAGCCCAGCTTTGGGATGCAGATGGTGAAGCCCAAATCTGAGGACAGGGATGGTGGAGCCCAGATTTGGGAGTGAATTTGTCCATTTGCACTGGGACAGGGAGAGGGGCTTTGGCCACAGGGAGAGGAGGTGCAGCACCAGTTTGGGAAAGGGTGAGACCCCGTTCCAGACCAGCAGCTGGAGGTTGGTGGCACCTGTTCAAACCATCACCCAGGGGCCTCCTCCTGCTGCAGGGAAGGGCACAAGGAGCAGCATCCATGGATTCCTCCAGACCACACGGGGCAGGAGGTGAGCACAGGCACCCTTGGGATCTGGTAAGAAAAGGAAGGATGAAGGGCACCGGGGGGGGGGGAAGGAATCTTGTCCCTGTAAAACACCCCCAGAAGGACTTAACACTCTCAAGCCACAACGAAGTGCTGCCTTACACCTCCCTCTGGAAAAATCACGGGGAAGCTCCGCTGGGGCCGTGCGTGCAGTGGGTGCAGAGGGGCCACCCCGCCGTGGTGCTGGGGTGGGTGCCGCGCTCACGCACCCAGGGGGAGTTCCCCAAGGCCGGGTCAGCCCCTGCCAGATAACACCGGGCAGATAAAAAGCCTGGCACGGAGGGGCCGGGGGAGGGTGAGAACCTGCCCGGGGGCACACGCGCTTCTCTGGTAGCGCAGGACTCGTTCCTGTGCCCTGAGGCTGGGTTTGGAGCGTCCAGCTGAGGTTGGTGATTCCCGCTGGCTCAGGGCTTGGCAGAGCCTGGAGCACGGGCAAGGGATGCTGCTGGGGCCGGGGGGCTGCTCCGCAGGGACAGGGCTTGGCTGGGAGTTTTAGGATGGATTCTGGGCTGCCTTTGAGGGGTCGAGCCGTGCGAGCTCAGCCCGCGGCTCTGGGCTCGTCCCGTCGAGCTGGTTGCCTTGGAGCTTGGTTTTGGGAGGTGGGTGGGTCAGCTTCGGGCAAAAAAAATCATCCCAAATTTTTGCGTGCTGCCTTGGCTGTTCTCTCCTTCTCCTCCAGCTCTTCCAGCCCCCCCTGCACTCCCCGTGTTGCTGCCCAGCTCCCTGTCAGGCTGCACTGGCAGCGTGTTCTGCTCCCTTTTTGTCACCCCCAGTTCCCAAACAGGAGTGCAGGGAATCCCCAGGAAAGGAGGCAGCTCCCTTTTCCCTGCCTGGGAGGTCCTTTTAGTGCCACATGGGGACCTGAGGTCCCCATGTGGCACTAAAAGGACCTCCCAGGGCAGGCACAGTCCCCTCAATCCCTTGCACTGGGAAGGGGATGCCCCACGAACTCCCTTGGCATCCTCAGTGTGGGCATGGAAATTCCCATCCACGGGCTCTTGGTCTTCTTCACTTCTTGCATTCCTTTGCAGGGATGAAGGCAGGAACCTTCCTGGGCTTGCTGGTGATGCTCAGCCTCCTGTAGGATACAGGCACCTGTATCCTCCTCCCACGGTACCGTCCTTCCCTCAGGCTTTGCAGATCAGGGGAGTTTCTGAGCAGGAAAGATAAAAGTTCAGTCTGGAAGAGCCTGAATTGCTTTACTGTGGCAGCACAGCCCTGAAGGGGTGTCAGAAGGAGTGCAGTTTGTCCCTCCTGTGGCAGCAATCTGGGTTTTTACCAGTTCATGGCCTTACCTGGTTTCTTCAATCAGGTTAAAGGAGGTCAGTTCTCAGGTGTGAGGGTCTCCCTCCCTGACCCCTGGGCTCCCAGGGCCTGTGGAATTTGGGAATGGGGCAGTCACTCCTCTCTTCAAGCCTCTAAAACATCTGGAGAGCCCCACCTGTTAATTTACAGTGTCAAGTTCTTATGGAAAGCTCGTGCCTGGGCCTTTCATTTGTCTCAAATGGTGGCTCAGGCAATCGTTTTTCTCATCAACACCATCCCAGAGATAAACTCTGGGCTGATCAGGGAGGATATTAAAAAAATTCTGGGGAGTTTTTGGAGACATTCCCCCCCTCTCTGTGTGATTTTCTGATGTTTTCTTTCTCCCTGGAAGCTGCAGGAAAGTGCAGTCCCTCAGAGAAGCCCACCAGGGCCTGTCCCCTCCTGTTCTGTGACCCACAGCCAAGCAGATGGTGGGGATGAAACTCATTTTTGGGAGCTCCCCCAGGCAGGAAGGGGAGCGGTGAGGGTGGCAGGAGGTTGCAAGGAGGGACTGGAGAAAGCCATGGGGAAATTGGGTTGTTTGTAGAATCACAGGATCGTGGAGTGGTTTGGGTTGGGAAGGATGTTAAAACTCATCTCATCCCACCCCCAGCCACGGGCAGGGAAACCTCCTGCTAGCCCAGGTTGTTCCAAACCCCGTCCAACCTGGCCTTGGACACTTCCAGGGGTGGGAAACAGCAGGAGGGATGGTGCCTGCATCTCTCACCATGGCTGTTCAAAGCCTCCACTGGTGGAGACACCTCTTCACACCCAGGAGCAACTGTCAGACCCCGCTGAGGAATATATTTATACCCAGAGCTCTCGAGAGCGAGCAGCAACTGCTGTGCCAGGTCCCTGGGTGCTGGAGACATGAGCACAGGGTTCCTGACAGCCCCCTCAGCTCTGCCCTTCCCTGTCCCCTGCCCAGATGTGCTGGAGGAGCTGTCGGACACGTCCCTCCTGAGCAGCGTGGCCGAGGCCAAGCGCCTGGTGGACACCGCCTACAAGCGCACACGGGACCGGTGAGGTTTGGGGTGTGACCCCTGTGTGACCCCTCTGTGACCCCTCTGTGACCCCTGCCCTGCTCCTCCTCCTCCCTGAGCACAAGGCCAGCGGGGTGAGGAGCTCTGGAGCACAGAGAGCTGTCACCCAGGGTTTGCCTGCTCAGCCTGGTGTCTCCAAGGCTGTGACCTCCTCCCTGCAGGCTGCTCCTCCCAGCTCGCTGTTCGCAGAATCACAGAATGCTTTGGGTTGAAGGGACTTTAAGGTCTTGTTGCATCCCCCTGCCCATGGGCAGGGACACTTTGCACTAGCCCAGGGTGCTTCAACCTGGCCCTGGACACTTCCAGGGATGGGGCAGCCACAGCTTCTCTGGGCAACCTGTGCCAGGACCTCAACACCCTCAGAGCATCCCCTGACGCTGTGCTGGGCTCTGCTCCACTCCTCAGACTTTGTGGGACTCCCAGCCGTGGTTTGGGAGTGTCCAGCTTCCCACCAGCCCGTAGCTGTCCTCCTCCTGCAGCCACACTCTGAAATCCACTGCTGGCTCGGGGACCCCTCCAGCTGACAGGAGGTTCCAGCAGCTTTAAGACAGGGTGACCTGGAGACATTTGGGAGGGAGACACCTGCAGGTGTTGATGGTCTGGGTGACAGCTAAGCGAGGTTTGGCTGCCTCAAGGATATAAAAACCTAAAATTTGCCTTCTGGCAGGTAGAGCTGGGCAATTTAAGAGATTCCCTTCCTGCAGCTCCCTCTGCTCCTCTGTCAGGGTGGTGGGAGCAGCCCTGGCCTCTCCCAGTGACTTTGCCTTTGCCGTTCAGAGCAGGGATGCACCAGGAGAGCTCAGATGTGGAACCTGCAGCACTCCTGGCCTCGCCCCAGGTCAGGCTGTGTTTTCTTCTCCCTTGCAGCATCAAGCAGCACCTGCAGGACAATGCCTTGACCCCGGCAGAGCTCCTGAGATACTTCAAGCAGCCGGTGGAGGGGACCCGGGCGGCCGTGCGGGCGGCAGATTATCTGCAGACCACCCTGAGCCTCCTCAAGGAGAAGCTGAGCTGGGCTGTGAGGGGGGACTTCAACATCACAGGTGGGGATCTCCCTGTGCTGGGAGGAAGGAAGAGGAGGAAGACACAGGGCTTGGTCACTGGGGCTTTGTGGGAGGAGGGAAGGAAAGCAGGTTGGACCACGGCTCAAACCTCTCCCACGTGGCTGCAGAGAGGCAAAGCTGAGTTATTTTTCTCTGCTCTCTATTTAAAAAAAAAAAAAAAAAGAAATATTTGGAGGTTTATCAGTTAATGGAAGTGTTTTGGGTGTGTCCCTGGTTCTTTCTGCAGTATAGAGGTTCATGTGCCAGTGGGTCAGAGCTTGAAAGACTTTGGCAGACATTATTCTTCTGCTTGAGCTGGGACTGAGCAAACCCAGAGATGTGACTCAAACTAGATCAACCCCAAGGAAGGTAGTTCTTCTGCCAGACTTCAGCCAGCACCAAAGTCACTGCCAGACTGTGCTGCACCAGGGACAGGACACTGGAGAAGGTCCAAATGGAGAATGGGGAGATGTGAGAGGACATTCCAGCTGTGTCTGAAGGAGCAATGTCCTCCCTGAGGTGGAGCTGTGGTCCCCTGGCCAGGCCAGGCTGCTGAGAGCAGGAGGCAGGTTAGGGGCAGGAAGAGAAACAGCTCAGGGAGGGCTCCTGCCATGTAAGATGAACTCATGGGGTCATGGGGTGGGTTGGAAGGGATCTTAAAGCTCATCTGGTTCCACCCCCCCACCATGGACACCTCCCACCAAGCCCTGTCCAACCTGGCCTTGGGCCCTTCCCCAGCATTCCAGTAAAGCACTGGCAGGCCAGGACACATACCTTGGGGTGTCCCAGCTTTGCTCCAGGATGGGGTGAGCTGGAAGAGGATGGCAGGGCTGGGGGTGCTCAGTTCCAGCCTCTCCATCCAGGAATGCTGCTCCACAGACCTGCCAGGCCAGCTGGCTGCCACCTCTCAGCTGCAAGCCCAGAGGCTCCTAAAACCATTCCAAGACCCAAACTGTTGGTGGCAGCAGTGACCAGGAAACCTGGGAGGGACTCAGGACTTGTGTGAGCAGCAATAGCAGAGCTGGAGCCCCTCTGCTCTGGAGCCAGGCTGGGAGAGCTGGGAGGGTTCACCTGGAGAAGAGAAGGCTCCAGGGAGACCTGAGAGCCCCTTCCAGGGCCTAAAGGGGCTTATGAAAGAGGAAGAGAGAGTTTTAACACTGTCAGACAGTGACAGGACAAAGGGGAATTAAATTTTAAACTAAAAGAGGAGAGATTTAGATGAGATGTCTTGAAGAAATTGTTCCCTGTTCAGGTGGGCAGGCCCTGGCACAGGTTGCCCAGAGAAGCTGTGGCTGCCCCAGCCCTGGGAGTGTCCCAGGCCAGGTTGGAGCAACCTGGGCTAGTGAAAGGTGTCCCTGCCCATAGCAGGGGGTGGGATGAGATGAACTTTAGGGTCTCTTCCAACCCACACCATTCTGGGATTCTGTGATTAAAGCCTTGCTGGCTGAACTCAGCCACTGAACTCCCAGGCAAGGGCAAATCTCCACGGTGCAAACACGAAGGCAAAGTCCCCTGGTGTGCCCAGCTCAGAGCAGTGGTGACACTCACTGGTGATGCTTCCAGGGGGAAAAACTTGTAACATCCCCCCTGGGATGGCTGGAGCTGTTTTGCATTTTATGGTGAAGAGAAAAAGGGAGAGGAGAGGAAAGACAAAGCAATGCTAGAAAATCCTTCTGCTGCTGCCCAGGCCTCACTTGTAATTATAAATGAGATTTGACCACAGATTTGTTGGGTTTGATGCTTTCCAAGCCAGAAAAAGCAGCTTTGTTGCTCCTCAGCACCTCTTTGAGCAGGAAGGCCTCAAACAACAGCACGTTGTGGTCGTGCAGACGATGCTGTGACAAGAAACCATTCTAAGGGTACAAGGAGGAAAACCTTTCCCTGAGCCTGGGAGGCACCTCAAACCCAGCAGGGCCAGAGTGTTCCTGAGGGCTTGTTCCCCCTTGTTCCCTGGCAGATTTGCTGACTCCAGCTCAGCTGGGTGTGATTTTCAAGGCCAGTGGATGTGACCAGCAGGATAAGAAGATAAATTGTTCATCCTCCCGCTACCGAACGATCACCGGCGAGTGCAACAACAGGTGAGGGCTGGGCTGGGGGGCAGCAGGACAAGAGGAAATGGCCCCAAGCTGAGCCAGGAGAGGTTCAGGTTGAATATCAGGAGGAATTTCTCCATGGAAAGTCAGACATTGGAAGGTGGTGGAGTCACCATCCAGGGATTGCCATTCAGTGATGGCCTTCAAAAGAACACACAGCAAAGGAACACTCCCAATCCAAATCCCCCAATTTCTATTCAAGGTATCTGGTAATGCCATTCATGAACAGGCAGAAGCCTCTGCCCCTTTTTCCCTGCATTAAAACTTTGGTTTTCACCCATGGTCTGAGGTCGAGGGCCCTTCTTCAGGCTGGATGACACAAAGGATCACCAGCAAACTGAGTTCTTCTTGCCTGGGAGAAGCTGAGGCTTGGGGTGGATTGTTAAAGGTCTTTTCATACCTGAACAGTTCTCTGATTGTTGTTGTCATCATTATTAATCCCGAGGTTTATTGGTGCAGCAGCTCCCGCACCGCTGTTGTCCGGCCCCATTCCAAGATCCACGTCTCTCCACATCCACGAGCTCTTGGCTCTGCCATGCTCCTGGTGACACTAATTGCTTGCTGTTTTTCCATCCTCTCTGACAGGAGGCACCCATCCCTAGGAGCCTCCAACAGAGCCCTGGCCAGGTGGCTGCCAGCACAATACGAGGACGGCGTGTCCATCCCCCCTGGGTGGACAGAGGGAAAGCGTTTCTCTGGATTCCCTCTTCCCCTGGTAATGTTGGTGACAGTCACCTGAGAGTGCACACTCAGGGCCTGGGGATTGCCAGTTCTTGGACAGGTCACAGGCAGCAAAGTGCTCATCCCCCAGCCAGAGTGGGGCATCAGGAGGAGGAACTTGGATTCACCAGCTGCAGGGTGATCCTATGAGAACATCCAGGGGGATCCATCAGAAGGGCTTTCCAGCCTGCAGGAAAAGCAGAGGAAAATCAATCTGGTTCCTGCAGAAGCACAGGATGAAGAAAGAATCATGCAATGTGTTCTTTTAAATTGAGTGCACTGAAGCCAAGTTATTTCGTTCACCTTTTTGACTGGGTTGGTGGCAGCAGGTTGTCTCCTGACAAGCAACATGCCAGAGGATAAAGGGAGCAAGGGAATCCCCAGAATGAAAAATATCAGGCCAGAAATTCTGTTGGGGGTCCCTGGGTGGGTGATCTGGGTGTGTGTGTGTCTCTGGTGGCAGCTGGGTGGGAGCAGGGACACCGTGACGTGGCTTCTGGTCACTGGGGTTTGAGGCAACAAGGGCTCTAACGGGGAGCTCGGTGACTTTCTGGGTTGTGCCTCGTGCTCACGTGTCCATTGTATTCCAAACCTTCCTCCACAGCACAGTGCCCACTTTTTGTGTAGCAATAAATGAAGGAAGAACTGGTGTGGGAATTGTGATGGGTGGGGAAAAGAAAAGAAGGGAAGGCAGCCTTGGAATAACCTAAGAAATTCCCAGTGACTATTTTTTCCACATTTTCTGTTTAAAGAATATATTTTAAAATTTGCTTTGTCTCCCTTTGCCAGGCTTGCTTAGCTGCTTCCTTGAGTCCATCAAGGGATAGTCCTGGCCTAGAGCTCAAAACCCCACCTAGAGCCAGAGCAGTGCTCAGTGAAGGGACACTTGGTGACGCCTTCCAGCACTGACAGATTTGGGGTTTTTATTTTGGTCTATGAGGCACAAAAATGCCTTGTGGATTTTTGCTGATGACCCCACGACTGGTGCCCCCCTTTGTCCAGGTCATTTCCCCACACACATGTCCTGCCTCCGTCCCTGCAGGTCCGACAGGTGTCCAACGAGATCGTTCGCTTCCCGCCGGAGCAGCTCCGGCTGGACCAGCGCAGGTCCCTCATGTTCATGCAGTGGGGGCAGTTCATTGACCACGACCTGGATTTCAGCCCAGAAACCCCAGCCAGGGTCAGCTTTGCTGGTGACATAGACTGTGACACCAGCTGTGCCAAGGAGCCTCCTTGCTTCCCCATCCAGGTACAGCCAGCCTCCTTCTTCCAGGGGACACAGGGAGAGGGCATCTTCCTTCCAACCAGGAGATGGTGGTGGCTCTCCCAGCCCTTGGCCATGGGGGAACATCCTCCCAGTGCTGGCCAAGGGGGCCAGAGCACCCCCTGTGCTGAGGGGACACTCTCAGGACTCTTAGGGGTGGTCCTGTGCAGGAGGACTGAGGGTTGGACTCCATGATCCTTGTGGATCCCTTCCAACCCAGCATATTCTGTGATTCAATCCAATATATATAAGTTATGGGGAAAAACTCTAGGAATCCATAGGACCTTATGGAATTCCAGGTGTCTCCAGGCTGTCTGGGACTTGGACTCCTGAAGCAGCATCTCTGCTGCCCATCTGACCCTCCCCATCAGCTCCATGACCTCCACCCCACCCCTGAGATGGCTCTGCCATGGCTGTACCTCCGCGCGCGGCTCCTGCTGACGGATTCTCCCGTCCTCTTCCCTCAGATCCCACCCAACGACCCCCGGATCTCCAACAGGAGGGATTGCCTGCCTTTCTCCCGCTCTGCCCCCGCCTGCACGCCGGGCAGGGGGGTGCGGGAGCAGATCAACGCCCTCACCTCGTTCCTGGACGGCAGCGTGGTGTACGGCAGCGAGGGGCCCGTGGCCAGCCGGCTGCGGGACCGGAGCCGCGGGCTGGGCCTGCTGGCCGTGAACCACAACTTCACCGACAGGGGCAGGGCCTACATGCCCTTTGGGCCCATGAGGAAGGAGCCCTGTCTCAAGGCCAGTGGGGCAGCTCGAATCCCTTGCTTTTTTGCGGGTAAGTTGGGTGTTTTCAGCCCCGGCCTGAAATCCAGAGAGAAAAATTCCACCGGCTCCGTGTAGTTCTTCAGGTTTTTCTTATTTTTCTCTCCTCTTTCCCTTCCTCTTTCCCTTCCTCTTTCCCTTCCTCTTTCCCTTCCTCCTCTCTTCCTATTTCTCTTTCTCTTCCTCTTTCCCTTCCTCTTCCTTTCTTTTCCCCTTCCTCTTGTCTTCCTCTTTCTTCCTCTCCTCCCTTTCTCTGTCCTTTTTCTTCTTCTTATTTTCTTTGATGTTTTTCTTCTTGAAGGAGGAAAGGGAGCCTAGCAAATCATGAAAGGCTAAGACAGGCTGTGCTAGGCAGGAGAATGGTCTTCACCATCTCCAAGTCAGAAGTGACCCCTCGGACCCTGAGCACTGCTCCCTTGTCCCTGGCCCTGCTGGTGAGGATCCAAGCCTGGGGGACCCCAGACAAAGGATGATTCTCACACACTTTGTGAATTAGTCTTTTGGAGAGCAGGACCTCCTGGCTCTGCTGCTGGAGAAAACTTGAGGGCACAACAGGTCTCATCAGCTGTGGAGCTGCTTTTTATTCCCTTGGCCCACCATATGTCTTGCCCAAGCTCCTCTGTGCAGCATCCCCAAGGTCCTTGGATACCATGAGGACCACCTGGTGGTGGAACCGGTGGGACACCTCTGCTTGATGCCATCCTGCAGCTCCCTCCTCTGAAGTTTTTGGTGTTTCGTGCTCCCTCCACCCTCTCACACCTCTGTGTCTGTCCCATCTCTTGCTCTGTGTCTTCACCTGCTCCCCCAGTTCCACACAGGTCCGTCCCTCCTTGGTGAGGAGGATCTGTGGCTGAAGGCAGGTGCCCAGTGAGGAGCAGAGCAGGAATATCAGATACTTTCCAGGGTGGAAATATCAGGTGCTTTCCAGCCCCCTGGACTGCAGGAGCAGCTCCTGTTGCACAGCTGGAACATTCCCATCAATGCATTCACGGCCAGCAGTTCCGGCTGGTTCGGAAGCGCTTTTGAAAATTCAGTGTCTTATTTGTGACTTTTCCGGCCCCTGAGAACTGGGGGAATTTCACATGTGCAGTCGCCTACCAGGGCTCAGCGTTGCCTCCTGGAGCTCTGCTGGAAGCCCTGGCTGGGTGAATTCTGCTCATGGAAACCTCACAGAGCTGCTTTTGTTTGTCCTTCTGCAGCCCCTCACAGGGAGCCTTTGACAGTGGATGAAAAGGTCTCTGTGCTGAGAGCAGGAGCAAATCCCTCTATTTACTACGGGACAAGGGCACTAAATACGACATATTTACTTTTCTCTGAGTGCTCCTTTATCCTCTCATCACCTGCTTGCTCGTGGGCTTCCTGCCCCAGATGTTTGAAGAAGGATTTGATGTTTCATTGTGATGCTGTTTGCAATTTATCCCTTCAAGTTGTGACTCATTTCACTTTCACTTTTCCTCCCCAGGGAGCTTGTTTGGGACTGTCATCTTGCTTTGGCTGCAGTTTCGGCTGGTTTGAAGGAGACCTTCTGACTTTCAGAGCCCTCTTGACTTCCCTGTGCCCATTTCCATTTCTCTCTTGTCTGTGAGACCAAATGTCTCTCTGATGTGGGAGCCTGGATAACACCTCCTTGTATTTAACTCCTTAAGTGAATGCTCCCAGTCCTTAAATGAAACAAACCTTCTCTCTGCCATGCTGAGCCCAACCATGGTGGCATCTTGGCTTTTGCTGCCTCAGCAGAAATTTGGCTTTCCCCTGGTGCTGCCCAATCCTGGGGGCTCAGACCTTGCTTTCCTTTTCCTCCTCCTCCTCTGCGTTTCTCCCCCGTTTTCTCCACAACGCAGGTCTCGACACATCTAAAACTTGCTCTGTGCACGCTTCCCGGTGGGATATTCCCATTCCAGTAGGAAGCAGCCAGGCACAGAGCAGTGCCACTCAGCTGTGACCCCCCCTAGGTGACACCAGAGCCAGCGAGATGCTGGAGCTGGCCTGCATGCACACGCTCTTCGTGCGGGAGCACAACCGCCTGGCCGGGCAGCTCAAGAGGCTCAATCCCCACTGGAATGACGAGACGCTCTACCAGGAGGCACGGAAGATCCTGGGAGCCATGATCCAGGTACCATCTCCCACGGCCTGGCTCTGCCTGCAGTCTCACAGCATTAACGTGAAAGGCTCTGCTGGGGTGGGGTGGCCAAAGGGTGTGGAGTTTTGGGGTGCAAAGGACCAGATCCCTTGTGCCAACGATGCCAACGCTATCTCTGAGAGTGCAGTTCTGCCTGCTTGATGGGAGACAATATTTGGGAGGATTTGGCACTCTTTGAATCAATTAGACCTCTGAGATCACTGAGTCCAACCTGTTGTTATCTTGCTCTGACCTCTCAAAGCCTTGAGGAACAGCAGCCGTGTCTGGGGACACTGGAGTGCTGAGCATCAAGGCGCAGAGCGGGTGTGAGGCTCAGGCACGAGCAGTCTCTGTGCTCCCTGGTGGCCCTGGGGTGTCCATGCTGCGTTTTCACCCAGCTCCCTGCATGTTCATGCAAAGCTCATCGGTGTTAGAGGGTGTGGAGATCCCTCCATGCCTGGCTGGAGGAAGCAGGAGCGCAGGCGGGGCCCTGCAGTGCCTGTGTCCACATCTGGAGCTGCACAGGGACAGCTGCAGAAGAGGTTTTGTGGAGACACAAAAATGTCCCTCCACAGTGGCAGGGAGGATCCCCTGGGCTGCCAGAGCAGCTGGGTGAAGGTGTGGTGAGGTGAAAGGCAGGCTGGCCCCGGGGAGGCCCATCAGTCCCATCACGAGAACACAAACAACGGCTTTGCTTCTGCAGAACCCGGTGGCCGAGACCCTTTTACCCCTCTCTTTGTTTCCCCCTAGATCATAACCTACAGGGACTACCTGCCTGTCCTGCTGGGACACAGGTTCCGGAGTCTGATTCCTCCTTACCGGGGCTACAATGAGTTTGTGGATCCTCGGATATCCAACGTCTTCACCTTGGCCTTTCGCTTCGCCCACGCTTCGATTCCCCCCACTGTGGGGCGCCTAAATGAGAATTACAAGCCCATAACACCCGAAATTCGACTTGGAACCTCCTTCTTTGCCGTCTGGAGGATCCTTCAAGAAGGTAAATCCTTTCTTGCAGTGAGTTTATCCCGCTCAGCTGTTTCTCCCCTCTCTGGATGAGCTCCTGCTTCAGCCAAATTTAAAAGCACTTTGCAATAAATGTATTAAATGACCTTTTCAACCAACCAGAGTTTTCCCAACAGAGCTGTTCCCTGCAGTCAAGTGCAGCCCATCGTGTTACAGAGCTCATGGTTTGATCCCTTAATTGCTGTGGCCTCCGAGAACATTATTCAAAGCACTTTCTAATTCTTTGAGGGCAGGAAAAATTGATTCTCACATAGCAGAAACTTGTAATTAACCATAAGCCGTGCTCAGCCCTCTTGGGCTGGTCTCCCTGCCCTGCTCACCCGCCCCTGTGTCACCATTCCAGGTGGGATTGATCCCTACCTGCGGAACCTGATGGCCAGCCAGGCCAAGCTGATGACGCAGCAGCAGATGGTGGTGGACGAGCTGCGGGACCGGCTGTTCGAGCGGGTCGAGAGGATCGGCTTTGACTTGGCCGCGCTCAACATGCAGCGGAGCAGGGACCACGGCCTTCCAGGTGAGCCGGCTGTGGGAGCAGAGCTGCCACAGGGAGGGGGAATCAGGCACTTCTGCTTGGGCACTGAGAAACACCTCCAGCCCATGGCTAGCTGAAAGTACCTCGGAGCTGGACCTGGTCCTTGTGGGCGCCTTCCGACTCAGGACAGTCTGTGATTCTCTGATGCTCATTCCCAAACTTTTTCCTTGGTTTTGGATGAGCATGGGTTAAGTGGGTGGAGGTTGGGCAATGCAGGCAGAGCCTGGAGGAAGCTGGAGGAGACATGTGAGGCAGAACACGGGGCATTGCACAGACCAAAGTTTGCTGTTCAGTGACTGACTCATATTTTTCAAATGAAAAAGTTGGTAAAGTATTTCAGCACTGAGTTTGCAGGAATGGAAGTAGGGCCAGAAGTCCCCCCTGTGGCTTCTCTCCAAGCATCTGTAGCGGTCTGGAAGAGCAGATTCCAATCTGTAAGGACAATCTCATCACAATTTCTCTACAAAGACTGTGTCCCAGAACAAAAGGCATGTCAGAACCGCTCTCAAGGGGCAGAACCAGTGTAATGGCATTGCAAGATGCTCTTGAGAAACAGATGGTTGGTGGGACTGCCCAGCTGGCTCCCGGTGGGTCGTTGCCCAACGCTGTTATTAGTCTGATGTAAGTGCCTGGAGCTGCTGTGCCAGTAAATCCTGGGAGAAGCAACACGGATCACTTTGAACCTGCGGTGGAAAACGAGCTGGATCCACAGGTTTGAAGCCCAGTCGGAGGCTTTGCAGCACACCCAAGGACATGGCCAGGACACAGCACTGCTCTGCCCTGGCTCCAACAGAAGGCTGTGATTTTTCCATGCTTTATGTAGGAACATGGTTGTGCAGAACCTCATCAGAACCACAAACCCTGAGTTTCTAAGCTCTGACTCCAGACCTGCCACTGGAAGTTACATGTATTTCTGAATTTGTGAATTAGGGAGTTTCTGAATTGGTGCATGGGTGGTTGGCTTTGGGTCTCAGCCACCTTGAGTTCCACTGTACTCCTGCTATTAATCAACCATAAAGGTGGTGATAACACAGCAAGGTCAAAACCACCTTCCTAATTAATTTTTGGATGAAGCAAACTCTCAGTCTCCTGGAATTGTTTGATAGTGGTGTCATCTGGGCACCATATGCTGTGTCTTTTTCTCCAAATTCTTCCCGGTTTTTAGACATAAGACAGTAGGTTTAGGTGGGATATCAGGAAGAAATTCTTCCCTGTGAGGGTGGGGAGGCCCTGGCACAGGTTGCCCAGAGAAGCTGTGGCTGTCCCATCCCTGGAAGTGTCCAAGGCCAGGGTGGACCAACCTGGGCTAGTAGAAGGTGTCCCTGTCCATGGCAGGGGGTGGAACAAGATGGGGCTTAATGTCACTTCCAACCCAAAACATTCCATGCTCACAGCAGAGGTTTTTGTCCACCAAGAAGCAGAATCATGCACCAGTTGTGGCCCAGTGCATTTTTGGCTGTTTGCAGCACAGGAAAACTTAGTCCAGCTGGCAAAGTCTGATGGCTGAAGTAACGTGGGCTGTGTGGGGTGGGATGGCTCGTCCCTGTGACTATCCAGAGACCAGCTGTGGAGAAGCACTTGGCCACTGTCCTGTTGTTCAGAAAGATGGGCCATCAGCATCAGTGGCATTAACAGAAACATAAAAAAGTGTTTGCAACATTTTGGGGCCCTACCTGTGCCCCAGCTTTGGGAAAGAGAGGATAAGATCTTTCCAGGAGGTGGTAACATGTTACTGATCTGTCTCTGATACCCAACTACTCGCAGGTTACAACTCCTGGAGAAGATTCTGTGGGCTCTCAGAGCCTTCTGGAGTGAAGTCACTTGGCAAAGTGCTGAGGAATCACAGGCTGGCCAGGAAGTTCCTCCAGCTCTATGGGACCCCCAAGAACATTGACATCTGGATTGGGGCCCTTGCAGAGCCCTTTGTGAAGGGAGGCAGAGTTGGGCCTCTCATGGCTTGCCTCATTGGCACCCAGTTCAGGAACATCCGTGATGGGGACAGGTAAGAGGGGAGCTGGTAATCCCAGCCCCAAAGGACAGAGAGGCTGGAATTCATGGAGATTTCTTTAGGCAGATTTGGAAACTTCCACCTGTTTATTGCTCTTCTTTTCACTACTACTCCAAAAGTTCCTTTTCCTTTCTGGTGATGTCGTTATTCCCTGTCTAATGGTTGAGATCCTGGGCTAAGATCCCTTCCCAGCCGAGTGTTTTCACTCTCAGCCTGCTCACTGCCAGTCATTACTTGTGCAAACTGGGTTGCCCTTCTCCATGTGTGAATGTTTGGGCTCTTTTCCTCCCTCACATCAGTGCTCTCCAGGGGTCACTGTGTGTCCAACCAGCAGCTCCCTCCAGCAGGAAGGGGAACGTGCAAAAACCTAACACGAAAAACAGGTACAGCTCTAGAGGTGGGAAACCCAGGGTCTGGGTGGATTGACTTCACCCAATTAGAGCAAGATCTGTCAGGTCCAAACATATTGCACTGGAAGCAACTGCTCAGAACTGTCAGGTTCCTGCTTTGGGGAGCTTTGAAAATTTGCCTGCAGACCAAGGGATGGTCCTGAAGGACTGACACACTTCCAGGCTTTTTAGGGAGAGGCGAAGGGGTGAAATGTCCTCTCTTGGTTAGGTCCCAGCTCAGCCCAAGCTGCTCCCCCAGCACTGGCAGCACCCCTGTCCCCTCCCTGCCGTGCCTGCTAAAGTCAAACATCTGTCCACCTCCCAAATTCTGAGCTTGCATTACACATTTTTGTCCACCTCAGTGCCTTCTGTACTTCTCAGGGGTCTTGGAGGTGATTTCTCACTGTTTCTTCTCTCCAGTTCTGAGCTGGAACCCCGTGGTCTGATGTGTAGCAGGGTTTGGTCTCTGCTTGCCCCAAGATGTGGGTTGGGGTTTCCTTGTCAGCCAAAATCCCTTCAGCAGTGTTGAGCCTTGAACATCCCTGAATTCCTCTTCCTCCTTGAGGTTGCTCAGGGGCATCAGCTGCATTTTAAACTGCATTTCTGAAGAAAATTCCCTGTACCTGCCAGCAATATCACCTGAAAATGGCATCACAACCCCTGTTTCTGGGGAACAGGTCTGCCTAGAAAGACTTAGGATGAGCTCAAACCCCAGTATTGGGATCTTAGAGGCAAACAGTCCATTGCACATCTAGGAATCCTCTTCTTGTGGCAGGAAACAAATGTTTTGGTTTTTTTTTAAATAATTGGGTAATTACAGGGCTGGTTCCAGCACAGCAATCACGTGGTTCTAACCATAGTCTGTGCAGCCTTTTCTATTTGAAAGAGGAGCCTCATCTGAGGGAACACAGGGCAATTAATTCAATTGCAGTTTTATTATAAGTCCATGGGCAAAAAAAATAAAATAAAAAAAAAAGCAAATTAAATTAGCCAGCTGGTGAGTCAGGGCTCCTGATTTAAATAACAGAAATTTGAATTTGTTCTTGGCAGCAGAACTGTGTTATTGGTGTTAATGTGGGAGTCCTGAATGCGAGGAAGCCAGAAGGCAAAAGCCTGTTGTGCGTTCTTCTTTCTCTTGCAGGTTTTGGTGGGAGAACCCCGGGGTTTTCACTCCCCAGCAACGCCATGCACTGGCCAAAATCTCCCTGTCACGAGTCATTTGTGACAACACCGGCATCACCAAAGTGTCGAGGCACATCTTCAGGGCTAACAGGTACCCCAAGCACTTTGAGAGCTGCAGTCGGATCCCAAAGCTGGACCTCAGAGCGTGGAAGTCACCGAGCACCCAGGGGCAAGGTAAGAGCTTCACAGAGCTCCTGCCTGCAGGCACGGGAGACAACCAGAGCCTGGGGCTGAAAACAGAGCTGCAGAACGGGGCTCTGGACCTGTGTGCCAGGTACACCCCCAGGACACGTCTGGACTGCCTGTTTTATCAGGTGCACTCTGAGTGGCTCCTCCAAAGGGCAGATTTTCCAGCCCTGGCATTGCAAGACCAAGCCAAGTGCCTTGTTCTGGGGTTCCTTCTTAGGAGGAAAGGCTGAGGGAGCTGGGGCTGTTCAGCCTCCAGAGCAGAGCCTGAGAGGGGCCCTCCCCAGGCTGTGTCAGGGGC
>JAWWES010000048.1:10528413-10540494 GCA_035583135.1 Lophotriccus pileatus
TGTGCCATGTGCTCTGGGCTGGGAGGTGGCACCAGTGACCCACTGGGGTCCCTTCCAGCCTGACCCATCCTGGGATTGTGTGATTTTTTCTGATTTTTTTTCTGATTTTTTCTGACCTTCCAGTTCAGCTCTTTGCTCTTAATTCCCAGGTTTTTCTGCATGGAAAGCAATGTCGAAATTGGGATTTGGGAAGGCTGGTCTGTCTGTCTGTCCAGGTGCTTGGCCTGCCTGTAGCACAGCTCTGAGCTGTCTGTCAGCACATCCTGGTCAGGCCAAAAGCAGCTTTTCATTGAAACAGAGATTCCCACCCTACAGAAGGGATCTTGGAATTTGATTACTGCTTTTACAGCTTTTGCCTGTATTTCTACTATTTCCCTCTGCCTTCCAGATTTGTGAAATCTTGATGTTTAATGCTTTTCTTCCAAAATGCTCTCTGAAATCCCTGGGAAGTAGAATTAGGGAAGAGTGGCTCTCCCTTGGGAAAGGCAGACAGCTCCAGTGCCATGCCTTTTCCTTCCTTTGCTGACAGTCAGGCCCTGCCACACTCTCATAATTCCAGTTATCAATCCCTCTTTTCCAGCTTAACCTGTGGAAATGAACCCACAGCTGTGGCAGGTCCTTCTCTGTTAACACATTGCTTTTTATCTCCTCTAGAAGAAGATTCTGGTGACTTTAAATGCTGAACACTGAGGATTTCCCCGGAAGTCTGGACTTGGGAAGATGCTGGGATTTATTATTATTGTTTACTGGTTTTGTGCTTTTACTGCCTGCACTGTTGCTGTCATTTACTCAGCTTAGTTTGCACGAAGCCTTTGCAGTGGGATGGAGTCCAACAAGAAAAAAACTTCAGGAGGAGATGTCCCAGATCTGTGAGATCACTCACTATCACAAAGCCAAGTGAAATGAGTTATCCAGAGGCTGATTCCAAATCACACCAGCTGCTGATTTGGTCTGTAGAACCACGCACTGTTTTACTAGCACACGGTTTGGACCCTCCTTTCAAATTTTGCAACCCTCATGGAAAGATCCAGGGCGTTGGATTGGCAGCTGATTTGTGCTCTCCAAGGTTTTTTTTTTGTTTAAAATAAGACATCTTCAAGTTTCCAGAGAAAATCTCCTAATCTCAGGGTGCCCCTGAGGGAAGCAGGAACAGCTGCCCTTCACCCCAAACCAGGCTTGTCTAAAATGCCCTGTGGCAGGTTTTGCTCCAATACGGAATTAAGAAATTGCCCATGTGGAGAGAGCTCTTTCCCCATCATTTTTTGCCCTTAGTCCAGAATGCCCAAGGCATTATGACAGAAATCTATGGCAAGTTCTTCCTTCAGCCTGGCACGAGCCAGAGTGACTTATCCCTGGGCTGTGGAGCTGGTGGGATGTGTCCTGGCAAAGATAAGAACAATCCAAACACACAAGAAAGTAAAAGCTACTCTGGTTTCACTCCAGCTTTGTCCTCTCAATACCTTTTCCTAAAAGGGATCAAACCCACTTCCTCTTCCCTCTGTAGCCTCTTATATTCCTGTTACTGCTCAATAAACTGCAATTTTGGGCCGAGGTCAAAATGTACCTTGCGCTTTGTAAAAGGTGTGGTAGCCACAGGTGAGTGGAGGATGGTGGTAGGATTTCTGTGGGAATGTTGGGAAAAGACAGCTCCAGAACCTGTGTTTTGTTAATGAAGGAAGGTCTTTTGTGCTTCATACACGTAACATGGAACTATGGAAGGGCCAGGGCAGGATGTGGTTCCAACAAATACTTGACAACAATTCCTCCTTATCACCCCCAAAATGGGAAAAGTCCTTGTGAGAACCTTGGAGAGGAAGAAGAGGGATGGAAACCAACTGCTGCCAGTCGGGGTGGAGGGGCTGAGGGTGCTTTAGGCTGGGAAACACCAAGCAGGACACATCTGGAAAGCAAAAGGCACCAGCCATGGCCTGGAGTGGGCAGAAGTCCCCTCTGTCTCCTGGGTGAGCTCCTGGTGCCGGAGCTACAAGGGAGTCAACACTGATGGGTGGAGGGTGCCCAACTTGGCGGGGGGGGAGGGTGTCCTGGGCTCTCCAGCTTTGGTTTTGCCCTCTCAGTTGTCCAATACCATCCACCTGTGTCTGCTCAGCCCCTCAGGGACAGAGGAGGCCTCACTCATTACCTGTTGACTTCAGCAGTTCCCCTGGGAGGGAGGACGTGGCTCAAACCCACCCACCATCCCTCGGTGTGCACTAAGCACAGGGGGCCATTTTCCCCAGTTTTAGCCAAGCACAGAGATGAAATTTGGGCACTTTGATCTGGTTTATCAACTTGATCCAACTGCCTGAGCAAACCCATGCAATGCTGGCACAGCAGGAGGGGGGCTGTGCCGAGGGATGGCCAGCACGTCTCTGCCCGGGCTGGTGGAGCCGCTGAGGCGGGAGGTTCATCCTGCAGGAGCTGGGATGGGATCGTTTGTCCTGCTCAGCCTCTGCTGAAGGTTTCAGAAGTTCAGTTCTCCCTCCTGGCTCTGTCAGGGCCTCTCTCTCACTTTCTTTCCCACCTGCAGCTGTTGCAGCTCAGAGCTGGATGTCCATCCCGAGCCCATCCCGCTCAGCACCTTCTCCCAGGGACAATTACATTTTGTTTTGAGCCTTCATGTGCTTATGGTGAACAAGGCAATTTTCTTTGCCTTTTCCCATCAGATTAGATCCCTTTCCCTGCCTCCTCCTTTCTCTCTCCTGGCCAATGTGTGGCTGAGCAGAGTTGGAGAGTAGGAGAGTCATCACAGCTGAGTGATGAAAGCTCATGGTATGAGCAAGTCCCTCCTCTCCCTATCTCAGCTTCACTTAAGCCAGATTCTGGAAAAGGTGCAAAGACCCAGGGGCAAAAGGGAGTTAACTGGGCATGGATACACTTAGTCTGGAAACTGGGAGCTACTTTAGAGCTGGAGTTTCAGAAAACACCTCGCAGGTTAGGCAAGAGCTGCCTGCTTTTGAAATGGCAGTGGGGTGGGTCCAGGTGCTGGGGACATTTGCGACAGAGCAAAATTGCAGCTGAGGATTTTGGTGTCTGTGGCTTTGGAGCCCAAACATTTTGTCAGATCTGAGCTCACAATCTCTCCATGGTGAATTGGGAATGTCACAGCTTTTATCATTGCTTTGTGTCCTTGGCTTTTCCCATCAGAGACACTCACCAGCTCCTGGAAGCCCCAGATCACAGATCTTTGCTCTCTGCAACCCCCTGACAGGAGGGGAGAGCTGGGTGAGGTCGGTCTCTGCTCCCAGGGAACAAGGGACAGGAGGAGGAGAAATGGCCTCAAGCTGAGCCTGGGGAGGTTTAGGTTGGATATTGGGAAAATTTCTTCATGGAAAGGGTTGTCAGGTACTGGAATGGGCTGCCCACAGAGGTGATGGAGTCCCCATCCCTGGAGGATTCCCTGGTGGCAATCAGTGCTCTGGGTTGGGGGACAAAGTGGAGATCAGTCACAGGTTGGACTCAGTGATCCTGGAGGTACTGCCATCCTTGCATTCCTTTCACTGGGGTTACATTTTAGGAACCTCTCTCCTGGCAGGTCAGGATGAAACAGTTGTGACCAAATCAACCTTCCCCCAATTGCAGAAGGGCATAGTTTATACTGATGAGATATAGGGGAGGTTAACAGCATTTGGAAGGGAACTGTTGGCTGGATCAGACCTTGGAGAAACCCAAAGCAGCTGTGGCTGGTCTCTTTACAAACCAGTTCCAAAACTCTGCAGCACCAGTACAGAGGGTCCTGGTGCTGTGGTCCCACGTGGGACATGGGATGCTTGTCTTTTCCATGTGCAGAGGCTGTGGGAAAACCTTTGGCTGCCTCTGCTGTGGTTGCAGGGAAGCCCTGGGAGAGCTGAGCAGTAAATCTGCAGTCACTCCTCTCCAGTTTGTCCATGAAAGACAGGAGAAGAATGGTCCCTGGATTAGGCACAGCAGCAGAGGGCAATGCCTTTCTGTATTGTCATGTTTCTTAATGAAATATCACTCAGTCTTGCCCAGTTTACTGTCCTGGAGAGTTTGACCCTGTTCTTTGGGTTGCAGGTGATGGTCGAGGTGGTTTCATGGATCATTGGAACATTTCCTATTTATAATCTGCAGCTTTTGGTGCTGGCTGGAATTTACCATCATAAAATATTAATTATTTCATATTGTTGCTCCTCTGAAGTGCTAGAGCAAGGCCTGTCATGCAGATGATGAATCACACAATGTTTATTTTTCAGCCCAGTCATCCCATCTATTGTCAGGTCCTTTTCAGGCAGTGGGTTTAGGAGATGAAATGCAGTTGGAGCAGTCCCAGGTTAAACTTGCATTTTCCTGCTTCACTCCCTCCTTTATGTAAATGCTGCCTGAGCATCTGCCTGCCTCTGGCCACGGAAACCTCGGGAGGAGCTGCTCTTGCTTTTTTTGTCTTCTGGTCTGGATTTGTGGCATTTTCCCACTTTTCCCACTTGACATGAGGAATGTCCAGTTGCTCAGCCCGGTCCCTCCGATGCCTCGATGTGTGGCATTTGCATCACCAGTTTTCCCTTTGTCTTCTCCATGGTAATTTCCCTTTGTCTCCTCAGTGGTAATTTCTGATCTCCTGGACATCCTGCAGCCAGTTCATTTGGTGAAGCTCAGGTGAGACAGCCTGGGATCATAGAATCACAAAATTATAGAATGCTTTGGGTTGGATGGGACATTAAAACTCACCTCATTCAACCCCCTGCCATGGGCAGGGACACCTTCCACTAGCCCAGGTCCCTCCAAGCCCCATCCAGCCTGGCCTTGGATGCTTTCAGGGATCTATGGGCAGCCACAGCTTCTCTGAGTAACCTGTTCCAGCACCTCCCCACCCTCACAGGGAAGGATTTCTTCCCAGTGTCCCATCTAAACCTACAGTGCCTCCGGGCAGGGTCTGTGCTGTCCGACACATCCTGCTCCCTCCCATTAGAGATTTTCTTTAAAGTCCTCAGGGTTCCCATTCCCAGAGCCCCTCAGAGGGGGGGGCTGGCTCTCCAGGCATGTGCCAGCCCAGATTCACCCAGCCCCTGCCCCCAGGCAGCTTTGCTATTGCGTGTTTGCCTCTCCTGCCACCCAACTCCTACCCGGAGCTGCCGGCCTGTCCTTGCTAAACCGGCTTTCCACGCTGAGCTGAGCCCTGAGCAGGGAGCACAGCCTCGCTGCAGCACTGCTCCCAAACCTCCTTCCAGCTGTGCACCACCCACATGTAGCTGATCCAGGGAGTCTCAGCTCTGCTCCACAACAGTGGGAGCCGGTGACTCGTTCCCTGCTCGGCAAACACGCTCCGGGCTGGAAGGATGGAGCTTTTCCTCCTTCACTACCCATTTACGAGCCTGTTCATCGTGTTTCTAGTCCTTTACCAGGTGAAACCTGCATTCAGATTCTTCTGCAAGATGACCTTCTATAAGTTGTGGTTCTTCACCATAAGCATTGGGGTTATTCTCCTCAGCATTCCTCGCGGACGGAACGTGGAGAACACGATGTAAGTTGTCCGTGGCTTCCCTCTGCTCTGGGCACTGATGGAGTCCACTCTGTCCAGTGCTTTGGTCTGGAGGGTCCTGGGAGCTGGGCTGTGCTGGGGAGGAGGAATTAGTTGTATGTTGGTGTGGGGAGATGACAGACCCTGTAATTCAGTGCAGAGGTGTGAATTTCAATATTGATTTCGGGTTGATGGAACAAATAACGAATTACAGGAGGAGGGGATGTAAAAGGTGACTGCAGAGGCAGGATTGACTCTGGAATTGTCTTGTACTCCAGTGGGAATCCAGGTCTCCTCACTGAGCATCAGCCTCTTGCTTTGAAAAATTTTCATTACTTCTTTACTTTTAATTTTTTTTATTATTTCATTTTACCAATGTCTCTTAAAATAGGGCTCCCAGAATTGCAGCCTGATGTCCCCTAGAGGCAAACCTCTCTCTCTGTGCACAGCATGGGCAACAGCAGAGTTAGGCAGAGTTTATTGCAGCCTGTGTTTGACTCAGCAAGGTGGGCAGGGAAAGAGTACAAAGGTGTGCTGTGAATTGGGATATTATCCACTGTTTGGTTGATCCATGGAATTTCTGCAGCTGTGGTTGCTGGGCCATTGGTCTTGAATGGCTGGAAGAAAATCTGACAAGTGAAATGATAAGCTGCAGAGGCACACCAACTAGTCTTCTCCAAAACCTGGGTCAGATCTGGGTCTGGGGAGAAACAGAAGCACTGCCTGAGGTGGGACAGTTTGGATGAGCAGTGTTTGGTCCTTTTATCCAAATTTCAGCATCCCTTTGGCTCACGTCCACTCCTCTTTTCCAGGATTTTTCGCACCTTGACCCTGCCTCTCAAATACATCTTTGGTATCCAGATAGTGGTGAAGGGCAAGGAGAACCTCAGGACTAAGAAACCTTTTGTGCTGGTGCTGAACCACCAGACCTCCCTCGACATTATGGGTACGTGCTGATCCTGCCTCCTGCTCCGGGCCCCAGGGGTTTGGAGGGCTGGGTTGTACCAGATCCCAAGTGCCACAGGCAGAGGGGCAGGAGTGGCTGTTACACAGCCCTTCACCAGCCAGCCCCAGCTAGGGCTGATCTCCAGGGTGTTTGATCTCCAGGGTATTAAACGTAGGTTTGATCTCCAGGGTGTTAGAGGCAGGTTTGATCTCCAAGGTATTAGAGGCAAGTCTGATCTCCAGAGTATTAGAGGCAGGGCTGATTTCCATTGTATTGAGGCAGGTTTCATCTCCAGGATATTAAAGGCAGGTTTGATCTCGAGAGTATTTAGACACAGGTCTGATCTCCAGGGTATTAAAGGCTGGGCTGTTCTCCAGGATAGCAGAGGCAGGACTGATTTCCACTGTATTGAAGCAGGTTTGATCTCCAGGGTATAAATGCAGGTCTGACCTCCAGAGTATTAAAGGCAAGTTTGATCTCCAGGGTATTGGAACCAGGACTGATCTCCAGGGTATCAGAGGCAGGGCTGATCTCCAGAGTGTTAGAGGCAGGGCTGATCTCCAGGGTATTAAGATACTTTCAAGCTACATCAGCTTCACCCAAGGAATGAGGACAAGACTCTCAGCTGACCACAGCTGTGTCAGAGCTGCTCTCCTTCAGTACCACCAATAGTCCTCCTCTAACTGTGTGGTCTCTCTGGAGAACCCCAGGACCCCATTCCCAGGGATTCTAAGGCTCAGTGAAGCTGCAGGGATGGCACCTCCCAGGGCAGACTGGCTGGAACCCAGTACCTAGGGCAACCCTGAGTGCAGAAGACGACTTGTCCTGCCCTTGTTGTCCCCTCGCAGTGCTGATGGAGATCCTGCCCCGCCGCTGCGTGCCCATTGCCAAGAAGGAGATCCTGTACATGGGCACCTTCGGCCTGGCCTGCTGGCTGGTGGGGACCATCTTCATCGACCGCAAGGACAGGGAGGGCTCCATCAACACCCTGACAGAGGTGGCACAGTCCCTGCACAAGGACAACGTGAGTGGGGAGGAGCCTCTTGAAAACCCAGGGGTGGAAAGGGGATCGTTGTCTCCGGGCTGGGCGCTGAGCGGAGCAGAGTGAGAGCACCCCTGGTGGGTTCAGAGCGCTGTGTGTGCCCGTGGAGTGGAGGTCAGGAGCACACAGAGCAGCCCCAGGGGATGGTGGTGGCTCAGATCATCACCTGGGGGTGCCTCCATCTCAGTGTTCCTCTCCCTC
This sequence comes from Lophotriccus pileatus, assembly GCA_035583135.1. Lineage (NCBI taxonomy): Eukaryota > Metazoa > Chordata > Aves > Passeriformes > Tyrannidae > Lophotriccus > Lophotriccus pileatus. The sequence continues at coordinate 10,536,076 of JAWWES010000048.1, forward strand.
CCGCAGTTGCGCGTCTTGATCTTCCCCGAGGGAACTCGCAACCACGGCGGCTCCATGCTGCCCTTCAAACGAGGGGCCTTCCAGCTGGCTGTGAAAGCCCAGGTGAGACCACCTTCCTGGTTTCCCCGTGGATCCAGCACACCCAGGAGCCCACGGGGAGTTTGTGGGAGGCACAGGGTGGGGGGCTGCTTCTGGGAAAAGTGGAAAACCTTCCTGACAGCTTGGGAAAAAAATTGGGGGTGGGGAGGGGGAGGCTGGACAAGAGCCCTGGAGCTGCCCAGGGAAGTTTCTGCTGAGCCAGCCTCTGCACATCCCAATTTGCCAATCCACAATTGTTGGCTTAAATAGAGAGATGAAAATGTAAAATGGGGTGATACAATTAAACTATCTAAATATCCCCAAATAACCCTCAGAGCACCTGCTGCGAAGCTGACGGTGATAATTATCAGCAAGGTGAAGAATTCACCTGAAAACAGCAGCTGCATCTTGGAGGATGGATGGGGAAAGGTGAAAATTCATTATAAATGTGAATATTCCCTGTAAATGTGTATATTCACTGTAGATTGTCTCCTTTCCAGGTCCCCATCATTCCTGTAGTGTTTTCTTCCTACGACAGCTTCTACAACCAGAAGGAGAAGAGATTCACCCCAGGTGAGGATGCCCTGGGGCAAAGAAGGGGCTGGGTGTTGGTAGGGCACAGCCTTTGGAGACATGAGGTGGGTGGGCAGGTGTGTGATGAGGTGGCAGCAGCCAGACAACAGCACTTTGTGTCTTTTGGGTGGGAAAAGGGACACTTCAGGCATCACTTTTGCCTCTCCCTTTGGAAAATGTGAGGGAGCCTGGAGAAGCAGCAGAGTCCTGGGCCAGGTCCTGCCCTTGGCCCCATCACTCTGCCCTCGGGTTCTTGGGGAGTTGGGAAACAAAAACAAAAACAAACATGGAGCTCTCAGCAGAAGCCACCCTGAGAATGTGTGACCCTCCCAGTAACCGTGTTTCATCCATTTGTGGTAACAAGAATTCCTGCTGATAGAATTTTATGGGGGAAAAAAATGACACAAATCTTGGGTTTCAGAAGGAAGATGCAGAAAAAAATGTTACAAATTCCAAGAGAGAAAAGCATTCCATCCTGTTCCTGTGCTCCCTTTGCTGCTGCCTGCCCCAAAATGGGCTTCTGCCACTTCCCACCCTTCCCCAGGCCAGCCTTGCTGTTTCCCAAGGGGAGTATTTGCATCTGGAATTCTCATTCCTCCCGTTGTTGTGCCTGGGTGTAGTCATTCCCTCGCAGGCAGAGAGCTGGCAGGGAGAATGATAAACACTGGTTCCCCTCACCTTTCACCTGCTGGGTCCGTCCCCTCTCTGATCCTCACACACAAAGACCTTTTGGGACTGGAAATGTTCCCCCACCTGGGGGTTGACAGGACCAGGAGCAGGGATTCCTCCCCACCACATCCCTGCTCAGAGCCTCTGGAAAGCCACACTCTATGCCTGGTCCTGCAATGGAGCATGGTTGGTGTTTGCTGGAAGCCTCTTCTGCCCCAACAGACCTGACTTTTCAGCTCAGCCCCATCATCACTCAGCTCTTTCTGTAGGGCCAAGTGAAGTGAGGAGCCAGCCTGGCTCTGGGTGTGAGAGGTGCAGGCAGGGAGCACAGAATCACAGAGTAAGTGTTTGGGTTGGAAGGGACTTAAAGATGATCTCGTTCCACCCCCTGCCATGGGCAGGCACACCTTCCACTAGCCCAGGTTGCTCCAAGCCCCATCCAACCTGACGTACCCTTTTCTGTTGTGAAACTCTTCTCTGTGCTTGTTTTTGCCTCCTTCACCTGGCTCTGCTTCCAGCACTGCTGGTTCTCATTCCTGGTACACATGTAAAGACATGCAAGAGCATTAGAAAACACTCCCCAGAAGCCCAGGTGGGTGTCTGGTGTCTGTGCAGGCACTGTCTTGTCTCTGCTGGCCAAAACAAGGGCCTCTGGTGCCAGAGCAGAAGAACATGATGACACCTCCTCAGTATATTCTTCCAGCTTGCACCAGTCCATCGCTTGGGTGCTTCCCCAGAGGAGTCTGACACACCAGGGGGTCCTGGGTCCAATTTCCCTCATCCCAAAGCCTGTTTCTGGAAGGCAGGGCTCTGCTGGATTTGGTGTACACAGATCAGAGCGTGGCCAGTTTGGACGTGCTCACATCTCCTTCTCCTCACCACCATCCAGACAAACCCTGAGGTCTCTCCGCTGTGCAAACTCATTCTACGTGAAACGTGGCATTGGATTTGAGCAGAGATTCACCTATTTCCGTATTTGTGATTCCTGTGGGTGGGAAAAGCCTGGGGTGGGTTTTTGCTGGGTGCTCCTGTGCCATGGCTGGGATCCCACAGCGCTCTCGGTGTGCGAACGAGGGCGTTTCCCTTCATTTCTCTCCTGTTCCTTGACAGGCACCAATCCTCCTGCTCGCAGCTTCTCTTGCTCTTTCTACCCCACCTCTCTCTCACCCTCCTCCCTCACTCTTCCAGGAAAACTCATCATCCAGATCCTGCCAGAAGTGGAGACCCTGGGCCTGGGCCCAGACGACGTCCCCAAGCTCACCGAGCGGGTCCGTGACTCCATGCTCACCACCTACCAGGGGATATCAGGAATGACAAACGGAGCTTCCCATCACTGACCCCCTCTCCCAGCTCCAGCTGTGTCCCTGCCACAGCTCAGGGGGAGGCCGTGGCAGCCACAGGAAGGTCTGGCAGCGGAGACAACCGTGGACTGCAACGCTGGCGCACCAGAGACAGGCTAAACGTCCTCCAAGGAGGAGAAGCTTCCAAGTGGAGGTGGTGAGAGGGTTTTGCCATGTTCCTTCTGGGGAACTGTGCCACCTGCATGGACAAGACACACAACGGGCAGCTGGACATTCCTGTCCTCATAACCATGGGAACATCCCTCCAGCTGGACCCCAGGCAGAGCTGGACCCTTCCTGGGATCATCACTGCCTGCTTATCGTCCCCTTTTCCTACCCAGAGCCAACAAGGTGGAGACATTTGTCCCAAGCCTGTGGCCATCCTGCCTGAGGAGGTTGCTCTTGTGGTTGGAGGGCTGCCCCACCTCCCTGGAAGCACACTCAGGAGAAGGCACTGTCTCCCACCTTTTCCATGGGGAGGATCTGGGAGGAAGCCGAGGCAGCTTTGGGAGAGGGGAATTAAAGCCTTGGTGGTCTCTTTGGGTTTTTTAGCCTTCCTTTTGAGTAAAGCAAGATTTTGCCTTCAGTGGTTGGGCAGATCTTGAAAGTGTGGGAGGAACATGCCTGGGGACCCAGAAAGCAGAGGCAACCAGCAGGGACACGTTGCCTAATATCCTTCCCATGCCCTGAGGGAATCACCATCCCTGGAAGAGTTCAAAAAACCTGTAGATGTGGTGCTTTTGGACATGGTTTAGAGGTGGACCTGGCAGTGCTGGCTTAATGGACTTGATGATCTTAGAGGGCTTTCCCAACCTGAATGATTCTGTGATAATCTCCTGATTTTTAACACAAGCACATTCTGGGAGCTGCAGCTCCTGATTTCTGAATCCTGCCTGGTTCTGCCCTGGCTTCACTGTGTGATGTCTTGCCTTCCTCTGCCAAGGCCACCACAGCCCTTCCTCTCTCCCCACACACTGGGGACTCATGGAGCTGCACAGTCCCCAAATTCCATCATTCCCCCAGGGCCCTGGCAATCCCAGGGGTCTCCTGTGGGCTCCCCAGGCCATGGGTGGGCAGTGGGGCAGTGGGACGAGATGGACATGACCTGGCAGCACATCCCATGGCAAAGCTCATGTGCTGCTGCTGCAGCAGCCCTGGGGTTCTACCAAGCATGGCCCTCATTACTCTCCACCACAGAGGCTTCTGCTCCACTCATAACTCTGCTTTATGCTGCTGCCTTCTTGCTCCCAGTCCCCTCCTCCCCTCCCAGTCATGCCAAGGAGAGATGGAAACTTAATATGGTTTTTACATCTTTGGTATTTATTGATTCAGCAGTGTCCTGGGATGACCATCCCAGCCAGGTGATGACTTTTTAGCCTTAATTCTTGTGGTTTCCACACCAGCCAGTTTGATGCTTTATGCTGATATGTTTAGCTATGAACCACCATGTTTTGAACACAAGGATGTTTTGGAGACAAGTTTGACAAACACAGAATCACAGCATCATTAAGGTTAGAAAAGATCTCCAGGATCATGGAGTCCACCCTGTGCCCATCCCCACCTTGTCCCCCAGCCCAGAGCACTGAGAGCCACCTCCAGTCCTTCCTTGGACACCTCCAGGGATGGGGACTCCACCACCTCCCTGGGCAGCTCCTTCCAATGTTTGACCACCCTTTCCAGGGAGAAATTCCCCCTGATGTCCAACCTGCCCCTCCCCTGGCACAGCCTGAGGCCGTTCCCTCTCCTCCTGTCCCTGTTC
>JAWWES010000048.1:10548418-10584659 GCA_035583135.1 Lophotriccus pileatus
CCAGCTCCCTCAGCTGCTCCTGCTGCTCCAGCCCCTTCCCAGCTCCGTTCCCTTCCCTGCACACGCTCCAGCCCCTCCAAATCTTTCTCATCCTGAAGGGCCCAAAACAGGACACGGGATTTGAGGTGTGGCCTCACCAGTGCCAAGCAGAGAGGGACAATCACTGCCCTAGTCCTGCTGCCACTCTGGTTCTGATCCAAGCCAGGTGCCCTTGGCCTTTTTGCCCACCTGGACACACCTGGGCTCATGTCCAGCCTCTGCTGAGCAACAACCTCAGGTCCTCTTCCAGCTTTCCAACCACTCTGCCCCAGCCTGTCATCAATGCCAAACGGAGATGAGTGCACAGGATGTGTTTTATTACTGCCCAGAACACCCAAACCACACAGGTCCATTGTAGGATTTAAATAAAAGTTGTCTTTAGGCTTCAAGACTCCGGTCTCATCAGAGACTGAAATCTTGCTGATCAAAACCGGCCAAAACAGCTTTTGCTCTTGTGCAAAAGGAGATTAGGAAGATTGAGATAAAGGTTACATGAACTTGATCATTTCTGAGCAGGTCCAAAGGAAAAGGAATTTGATTTTGAAAGGCAAGCATGCCCAACCTCCGGGTTTGACACCCCTTCAAGGATGGGGAGTAAAAAAATTTGTCTTAATTATGTTTTTAGAGAGTCAGAAAACCTCTGAGCAATTTTTTTTTAGGGCAACAGAAAATAACATGCCAGTGCCCTTCCATCTTTAGGCTTACATTACCGGAAGTTTTTTTGGGGAAAAAATCATACTAAAATCACATTAGAGGAAATAAAACAGTTGCCATAATAGCCTTGAGCTCCCCTCCAGGAAACCACGTGCTGAGGTTCAGTCGACAGCAGCCACTGGAGCCCGATGGCCAGGCGGGAGTTTCCCAGGAGCAGCTCAGGGCCACCATTGGGGCTTTCCAACTCTGGTTTGAGCAGCAGGACTAAAACCTGTCAGTGAAGCAGAAAAAGTTGCTGAGAGGCAGAAAGTCCTTCCTGGGCTCACTGTTTTTCCCCCACGTTTTTGTCATCCCTGTATCCTTGCAGCCCTGAGACTGAGGTGCTTCCAGCCTTGTGAACAGGTGATATCAGAGAGCCCTTGGGATGAGGGATTTGGGGGCAGTTTCTCGGTGCTTGAAAAGGTTAAACTTTTAGCAGGTGCTTTTTTTGACACCCTGGAATTTCACTCTCTCTGAGTTACAAAAACAGGTTATGAAAACACTTCAGCTTCCTCCTGGACTGGTGATAAAAGAGCCACAGGAAGCAGCTCAGCACATTTTAGTGACCATAAGACTATGGTAATAAAAGAAATGAGACAATATTGTTTGAGAGGAGGTAAGTTGGACTCAGTTCCTAAAGAATAGGGTGAAGTCACCATAATTTAGCCTTTACATCAAGTGCAGATATCTGTTTTAAACAACAGTGTTTCCCTCAAATAGTTACTCAAACTGAACACAGGAACTGCCTGGAGATGCAGAAGGAAAGAGCAGGTGATCTCCAGGGATTGTGATCATCTATAAATGGGTTTCCAGAAGGATTAAAAAAAAAACACCTAATCCACTCTGCAAGTCTCTATTCTCCCATATCCTTTTCAGCTGGGAGAGCCTGTGCCAGAAGTGTAAATGTAGGAGGACACGGTGAGTGGCCACATCCCTCAGGTGAAGATCCTGTTTTAATGTGGCACATCAGCATCTCTGACTGGGTGTGTTAAACTGCTGGTGTGTCAGGCCACACAGTGTCAGAGCCACTCCAAATATACCTGAAAATGCTTTAAAGCTTTAGGGAAAGCAAGGGGAGGGCAGAGACTTGGAGCAGCAGAGTAAGAATTTGGAGCAGGCTGACTAGTTCCAGTTGGTTTTTTCATGGACACCCCTCCTGTGAGGAAAGACTGTGGTTATCCTGGAATTTATTAGAGAAGGACACATTCACAAGGTCCAGAACAGGCTGGATTTTCAGGGATTTTTCCATCTACTTGAAGAGGAAGAGGCAGGTTAATAAAGGATGATGAAAGGGATGGATTTCTGCCTCCAGTGCTGTCCCAGTGCAGCTGAATGGACACTCATCTTTTTGGGGGCAGAGTCACCATTAATTCTCTCAATCTTTTAAGCATGGAGGAGACACTGTAGGGCATTTATCACTTTTGACAGACCTCAGACCACTGGTACCTTTTATGCCACTGTCGGGTTCATCTTTCCAGGGCGAGAGGTCGAGCGCGTCGATCTCCTGGCAGTCAATGAAGTCCTCGGGGTAACTGTTGATCCTGAACACATCCCTGGGTATCTTTTGGATACGAGTGTTGTCACAGAACACCTTTGACAGGGTGATTTTTCTCAGTGCTCGCAGCTGTCGTGGAGTGAAAACTCCCCGGTTCTCCCACCAGAACCTGCAAGGATATTTTCAGAAGCAGTTTATAGCCTTTGGTTACTTGCCAAGATGGGACCTGACCAAGGTGAGTCTCTGCTCGGATCCACCTTGATCCACCAGGCAGAAGGCACAGCCTTTTGTCCAGAGGTGTCTCCACTGTGGCCAGATCTTCCGTGCAGCATCCCAAGCTGCTGGGATTCAGTGATTTATCCTCCCCTTTGTGCTCTGAATGCAAATCTCACCTCAGGCAGAGATTAGCGCAGATCCCCCATGGTCTGGGGCTGCTGCTCCTCAGCCACGTGGACCTGGAGGAATGGGCTGCAAAAATAGTCCTTTGGCAACTGGGCTAAAGCCAAGGTGTGAGGCTTGCTGGGAGCACTGGGTGGGATTAATGTCAGTGTTTTCCCCTCGATAAATGCCCCAGGGACTTGTGGCTCTCACCTGTCCCCATCCCGCAGGTTCCTGAACTGGGTGCCAATGATGCAGGACAGGAGGGGTCCCACCCTGCCCCGGGGGACCACGGGCTCTGCCACTGCCCCGATCCACAGGTCGATGTTGTCCGGTGTCCCATACACATCCAGGAACTTCTTGGCCAGTTTGGGATTGCCAAGCACCTCAGAGAATTCTTCAAGAGTTCGGGGCTGGGAGAGCCCACAGAAGCCCCTCCAGGCATTGTAACCTGCAAGAGCAGGAGCAGCAGCTGAGCAGGACCCACCATCTACCCTGACTCAGGACCCTGTGGCCCATGAGCAGTGTCTGCTTCTGCTCATGGCATCAAAGGAGCTGGAAGATGCTCCTGGCTAGGAAATCACGATGTTTTCAAAGGTCCTTTCTGTATCTACACACTCAACTAACAATTTAGGTTGTCCTTGTGACTACAGGTCCACCCTGTCAGTAAGAGCTCTGTAGTGCTGAGAGTGGCTGCATCAGTCCTTGAGGGTCTGGGAGGCAAAATTTCTGGGGTCAAAGTCCTAGAAAAGAGCAGCATTTGGTTGTGCTTGACCCAAGAGCACCTGGGCCAGTCATACCTGAAGTCACTTCTGCTCAGAGCCCAGGGCTGTCAGGAGGCACCAAATTAGCACTGATGGGACTAGAACAAAGCACTGGTGGCCTGTCTAAGGCCATGTGAAAGCTGAACTTGGTCACTTGTGTCTGTACCTTCTGTACCCTACATGTCCCCTCTTTGCAATACACCACTGTGTCTCCCCCTCTTTATTACTTTATCCAAACTAACATTTTTTTATTTCCAAGCCTTTTGCCTTTGTCTAAAATTTTTATAATGCAGACCTTTTATTCCCTGAGTTGGACTGTCTACGCACCCTTCACCCTCAAATACAGACACTGTTTCTTCCCACTGGCTCGGGAAAAGCTCACTCCATTCATGGAACCACAGGAGAAAACAGAGGGTTGTTCAGAGGAGGTGTAGATTTGTGCCTCCTTACCTGGCAGGCCGTGGTCTCTCCCCCGTTGCATGTTTATGGCCGCTAAATCCAGCCCCACCATCTTTGTCTGCTCGAAGAGGTGGTTCTGGAGCTCCTCCACCACCAGTCGGTTCTGCTCCATCAGCTTTGAGTGATCCACCAGCATGCCCCGAACCAGGGGGTCGATGCCTCCTGCAGCCGTTGAGAACCAAGGAAAGGCTTTTTGTGCCAACCCGCAGCTTTGGTGGTCCCTTTAGTTGCAGCTGGAAGAGCTGCCATAGGCTGGGTGGGGTTTGCCCAGCTCCACATTTCCATCTCGACATGTGTGTGTGGAATCACAGAGTCACACAATGGGTTGGGTTGGAGGGGACCCTCAACATCATTGAGTTCCACCCGCTTGCCGTGGGCAGGGACGCCTTCCACTAGCCCAGCTTGTTCCAAGCCCCGTCCAACCTGGCCTTGAACATATCCAGGGATGGAGCAACTGGTGCCAGGGCCTCACCCCCCTCACAGTGCACGTGTATGGATCTGTACATGTCTGCACATGGCAGCAGAGGAGGCCTCACACAGTCACTAAATTCCTTATCCCTCCCCACCCCTCAGCCTTTCTTTCCACAGCCCTAAATCCACTTCTCGTCCTCCAAGATCTCCAAGTCCTTTTCTTCTGCTCCTCAGCCCACCAGTCCCCAGCATATCCCAATACACAGGGCTCATCAAGGTTTAGGTTTTGCAATGGATTTTGTTTATAATTTGCTATTAATTGACAGATATTTATTAAAACACTAAAGGCAATAATAGAACCAGCTCATGTCTGATTGTCTGTTTGATCACCATTAAGGAAACAGTGGGATTAAAACACGGGAAAGTTGGCTGCACATGTGTATTTTGGTAAGTTTTCCATGATTAGTTAATTAATCCATTCTGGGAGAGACATTTGTCCTCCTTGGAAAAAACCTACATTGGGAGATCTCAGCTGTGTAATAGCAGGACCCCACAGCTCCATTTAGAGCCATGAAGAGAGATGGACACCACAAGGACGCCACAATTCTGTCTCAGCTCCGTTAAATGGTGTGCATCACCCTCTGGAAGTGCCTCCTAATTAGAGGGGGATATAATAGCTTCAATTGACCTAAATTTTGGTGGCTGACATTTGGCACAGGAGCAGCTGCACCGTCTGAATGGATGTGCAGCACTCACTCTGTCGGGTCTTGCTGAGCTGGAAGGGATTCAAGGAACGACTGGACATGGCACTCAGTGCTCTGGGCTGGGTGACAAGGTGGGGACTGGTCAAAGGTTGGATTGGATGATCTTGGAGGTCTTTTCCAGTCTTAAAAATTCTGTAACTCTTTGTCTGACCTCCACCTGAGCCTCAGGACCAGACCAGGACCGTCCCCACCTTCCTTCCCCCCTACTCAGTTCCTACCTTCCATTATAATTCTCCACGTAGCACAGAAGGTCAGGTGAAGAGGGACGTGGGAGAAGGAGCCCAAAGGCTGGAAATTGTCATCCAGGCGGGACACAAAGGGCTGCACTGAGGTGTGACCGAACCGGAATGCCAGGGAAAAGACGTTTGAGGCTCTGGGATCCACCTCCTCGTTATAACCACTGTATGAAGGGATCCACCTGCTGGTCTCCTCAGCGAGCAGAAGTGGGAGGTAATCCCTGTATGTGATTATCTGAAAGAGCACAGAAGCTGAGCGAGTTGCCAGAAGCTGTAGCAGAAAAACGTAGCCCAAAAAAATCAAGTGCAGATTTTCTCTGGAGCAGAATTCATGGAGATCTTCACAAAACCAGATGTAGCAGTGACATGATACAATAAAATTATTTTTAATGAAGAGTTATTTAATATACTAAGTAATTGATATATCAACTATAATAAATAACTGATAAATTGATTAAATAAAGGACAAGAAAGCCCTGGGTATCTGTGCTGTCCCAGATGGACCATCCTTATTTACGGTTTCCAACCGCCACAAACAACTCCACTGATTCTGCAAAGCAGAATCCTGGAGGGAAAAACCACATTCCTCAAGTTTAAACACCCAGCAGCGACCATACCTGGTTTATGGCAATCACAATCTTTCGCCCCTCCTGGTACAGCTTTTCCCCATCCCAATGGGGATTTAATTTCCTCAGCTCCGTGACCAGGCGATTGTGCTCTCGGAGAAACACCGTGTGCATGGCAGAAAGTCCCAGGTTTTCGGTCACACGTTGGTCCCCTGAAGATGCAAACATTCCCTGGGCAGCCTGTGCCAGGCAACCCCTCACCACCCCCACAGGGAAGAATTTCTTCTGCATATCTAATCTTAACTTCCCCTCTTTCAGTTTGAACCCATTTCTCTCCTTGTCCTCCACTTCCTGGCAAACAGTCCCTCTCCGGCTTCTTTGCAGCCCCTTTCAGCTCTTGGAAGGCTGCTGAGGTTTCCTCACAGCCTTCCCTTCTCCAGGCTGAACGGTCCCAACTTTCTCAGGCTGACAACTGACACCCAATTCACGAATGGTGAATTCCAGGTAGGACCAAAAAAAAAAGAAAAAAAAAAGTCCCTGAGAAGTTTTTTAAGCACTGCTGATTATTCTACTGAAAAATTCCCCTGCTTTTGAAAACACTTTTATAAAAGGAGGAGGATTCGTCGTAACTTTGGGAGAATTACCATAATTTTATGTTTAATTAATAAATTAGAGCTTGATTTTTTTTTTTTTTAAACTGGGAGGGAACCCCCTGTCTTCCACCTCACAGAGTTGTGCCTCGAAGCGTCCACCTGACCGGGGTGATGCCTTCAGACCACGAGAACCGCCCCGGAGCCGCCCTTTACCTGCTCTGAAGCACGGGATGTTGGCGGCCCTGTTGGTGCGGATGCACATGCTGTTTGTGACGTTCTCGAAGGGCAGCAGCTCCAGCCCCGCGTCCGTGAAGTCCCGGTTGGTGGCCAGGAGGCCCGGCCGGCCGCCCAGGTCCCTCAGGCTCCCGGCCAGGGCGCCGTCGCTGCCGTACACGGTGCTGGCGTCGAGGAAGGAGGTGACGGAGTTGAGCTGCTCCCGGGAGGAGGCGCCGGGATGGCAGGCGGACGCCGAGCGGATGAGGGGCATGCAGGTGTCGGGACTCACCCCCCGAGGGTCGTCCGGGGGGAACTACGCAAATGAACACAAGTGGCTGGCCCGGGAGTCTCACTTTAATATGATTGTTCCCGAGGGGTGGCCTTTATTGACAGGGGAGCTTGGCACAAGTCCAAAAGGACGCCACACAAGCGGGGCAAAAAGCGTTCCACCACAACGCTGACTCAGCATGTATTATTTAGCCACAACACTCTAGTCAGAATCCAACCCCTCCAGCTCCAAGCCACCAAAAGCATCAAGGAAGGAGCAAAGGAAGAGAAGCAGAGGGAGCAAGAAGAGAGGAGGAGAAAAAGGAAGAGGCAGATCATAGAACTACAAACTAGAACCTTGTGGCAGACCAGCTTTCACACATCCAGGTGGCAGGGATGGATGGTAAACATATGCCTTTGGTTTTATCTGCTCTGGGCCCTCTGGCCAGACCCCCCCAGGGCACCAATGGCCACTCTGGGGTTCCAGGGCAGGCTGAGGGGCAGTGTCCTCACTGTCCCTGCCAATCTGAGCTGGGTCAGGGGTTCCAGGAGGTATGAGGTGTTACAGTTTCCCTGGGCTGTTAGTGACTGGCTTCCCGTTGTGGCTCCAGGGGTTGCCATGAGCGATAAGAGCCCACCCCAGCTCCATGAGGTTCAACCCATCCCTTCCCTCTCCACCACCCCTGCACCTCCACAAGGTGGTTCTGACCCAGTAATTACTGCTCTGGTATCTAACAGTGGTGCCTCAGAAAGTCCTGTATCTTTATTTCTGTTGCCTTAAGAGAGTGTAGGGTGGAGGGAGAGTCAGTACCTTAATGGGGAAGCAGGGGGGCTTGAAGGCACAGTTGGTGCTGCACAGGCTTTCTTCTTCCACGCTGGGAGGGGCCAGGTCTATGTCGTGGTTGACCCACTGGCCCCAGTGCATGAAGACCAGAGAGAGCTCCTGGTCTGCAGTGACATCCTCGTTGGCCGTGTGAGCGATTTCGTTGGACACTTTCCGAACCTGCAGAAGGGAAAATGTGTGTGACTGTCTCTGGCACGGTGAGTTCAGCCCTCAAACACCCACTGGGAGACCACAGAATCACCGAATCACAGAGCCACTCAGGCTGGGAAAGGCCTCCAAGATCATCAAGTCCAACCTTTGACCAGGTATCCCCATGCCCACTAAACCCTCTCAAAGTGCCATATCAACCTGGTTTTTGAACACTTCCAGGGATGGTGACTCCACCACCTCCCTGGGGATCCTGTTCCAATGCTTAACCACTCCTTCAGGGAAGAATTTTTTCCTGAATATCCATCCTAAACCTCCCCTGGTGCAACCTGAGGCCATTTCCCCTTTTTCTGTCACTTGTTACCTGGGAGAAGAGGCCAACCCCCACCTCTCCACAACCTCCTTTCTGGTAGATCATGCACGAGATAAGCTCAGAAGAGTTAATTACGGCATTAAACAGACCCATGTCACTTCCAGCCCTGTCCAAACAGGGGTTATAAGTAGGAACCCTCTTAACTCCGCAGTCCTTCAGCCAAACCTGGTTTCATGGAAAGCCTGTTATGGCTGAAACGTCCTCATGAACACATCAAGGAAGTCAAAGAGATGGCTGAGGAACACCCCAGCCTTGTGGTCTCTACAAGTTGTCCTGATGTACCTGAGCTGCAAGTGCTGCCTTTGGAAATCACTTAGTGAAGTGTCCCCAACCTTTTGGCCCATGTCTGCCTCCAACAAAAAATATCGCCCCAAGCCATAACTCAGTTGTAGAAAACCAGCCTCAGATCAGCTCCTGAGATCAAAAACCAACAATTCTCGCTCTAAGTGCTGCCACTGTTTCCCTTCTGATGGGTGCAGTGAGGGCAGTGTCCATCCTGAGAGCTGCATTAGGGTAGGGGTCTCACCAGGGGGAGTGGGAATCCGTTGTACTTCCTTCCTTCGCTTGCTCCTCTGGGAACAGACACTCCATCCTCGTACACTGCCGGGAGCCAGCGGGCAAACCCACGGTTTGAGGACCCCAGGTGAGGGTATTTTCTGCAGCACCACCAGGAAAGCAAACACAGTTAGCATTTCAGACACCAAAGGTTTGCACAGACTAACATTTCACAGCCCTTTAATCCGTGTCTCATCACTCCGGTCACAGAGGTGAGAGCAGGAAAGCACTAAGAAGCAAGTTATACCAATATTAATTACTGCAGAGAAAAATTAACCTTTTTGACATTAAAAAACCACAATTCCTCATGTCGCTATATTAATTTTATTTGGTATTTATTTCTACATTAATTTCACTTGATTTAACTCTCTGTAGCATCTCTGTCGCCCACAAAATCAGCTTCACAGCAGGGCCGTCAGAAGTGGGCACTCTTCTTGCCCTTTCACTAATGATCTTAAGCCACCTGCCCTGGCTCAGAGGACACATTTAAGACCCTCCTTGTCCACACACAAATCCCACCTGTTGTTGCACTCCCCGGTGATGGTCCGATATATGTCCCGCTTGGGGCATTTGATGGGACGAGTCTGAGAGTCACAACCGGTGCCTCTGGAAATCATCTCCTTCTGTTTTCTGCTCAGCAGGTCTGCAAGAGAAACCATGGAAAGTAACATCTGATCCGTCTTTTTTGTTGTTGTTGTTGTTTCAGCTTCTTGGTGTTCCAGGTAAATGTTTGAATCGGATGAATCGGTGCTGTAGATACCCAACATCTGGGTTTGAATTGTTAAATCGGGGCCTAAGCCCTTTAGTGGATCAGCTTTCACCTCTGGATTAGGGAAAGCGGAACGACTTTCCAGGGGAATATGGGGAGCACCATCACCAGCAAGGATTTATCCTAGGCTGGGAATAAAATTATGAGCTTGGAGAGTGATACAACCCACATGTGAGGACCAGAAGTGAAACATGGATGGTTCTCAGTTGTCAGTCTCCTGGCAGTCAGAGGGTTTTGTCCCAGGTTTATCACACTTATTGTGAGCCTGTTTTTACCATCAAAGAGAGAAGATAGTGTCAAAGATGATGAATAAAACACCCAGGGCTCTGCTCTGCCTCTATTCCCCCAGGGCTGTCAGGGGAACGGGTTTTATCCCCAGTTATTTGGGTCATGGCAGAGCTGCCCCCTGACATTCTGCTGTGGCACATTTTCTGCTCTCAGCTGCTTGTAAAACATTTTGGTTTAAGCCACATTACCTGTGACATTGAATCTCTGTTTCCCAGAGAGACGCAGTTTGCTTTCGAGGAGTTTCAAAGTAGTTTCCATGTAATCAGCAGCCCGGATGGCAGACCTGGTTCTTCCCACAGGGTCCTTAAGGTGCTTCAGGAAATCCATTGGGTTGGCAACCTTTTCCTCCAGTTTTTTCTTTAAGCTGAACAAAAAAGAGTCCCATGAAGAGCCTTCTCTGAAATCAGACCTCCTTTGTCAGGCTGGGCTGGGTGCAATTAGCCATGGCAGCACTGCCAGGTCCCAGGCAGGCTCTGCCCACACGGGACAAACTGCGCATCAGCAAGTCAGCTCAGGCAGTTTGGGCAAACAAACCACTGTGATCCCCAGCTCTGAGTCTGCACTACTGCCCTGTCACAGTAAATTTTGTTATATCATGAGGAAACCCAGGCCAATGAACTGTGACTGGACAAGCTTTTACATTTGGTGTGTCGCAAGGTGTGTTCTGTGAGCAGAGGGACAGCCTCGCTCCTGTCCCACCTCTTCCTGGTCCCATGGCTTTGTCTTGCCACTCCCACAGGGTGGGTGGAGAGAGGGTCCTTCCCAAACCATCCTGCTGCCTGGAAGCAGCCTTTTGGGACAACCACAGAGGACACCTGGGGCTTGTCTTTCGCTGAGTGTGACAGACTGTCCATCCACACAGTTGTGGTCCTTCTGAGGGGCAGAACTCCAGCAGCCAGGAGAGGACTCACATGTCTGGAATGTCCCTTTCACTCTGGACTAGTGAGAGGTGGCCATGGTGGTCTAGCTGAAGGAGTAATAACTGAGGGGGATGATGGGTGGCCCTGGCACTGAGACAGGACACCAGGATGCAGCCAAACTGGGCAAAAGGATGCCTTGGAACAAAGGCTTCTCCGTAAGAAATATGCATTGGAAAAGAGAAGAAACACACACATATTTGATCTTATTTCCTGATAATATTTGGATTCTCGTGCGAAAGGGACTCACCTCCTTCGGGCCTGTAAGTAAGCTGTGTCCACCAGCTGCCTGGCCTCACTGATGATGCTCAGGAGAGACGAGTCTGACAGCACGTCTGAGACCCCTGCTCAGGAGAAAAAAAAAAAGGGAAGAAAAAGCAGAATTTGAGGGTGCATAATGCACCCCAGGAGCAGCAGCTCCCACGCCTCTGCTGGGTGCTGTGCTGCTCTGATTTGCCTCACACGCCCTTCCCACGGGGTGTAACACCCTTGTCTGCGGTTCTCCTGCTCATCTGCTTCATTCCTGAGGTCCTGATAGTCACAAGTCCTTGTTCTGGTGGCTTTTGGAGGCTTTGAGGGAGTTATTTTTCATCCTTTTTTTTTCTCCTGAAGCTGCTAGAAGCCTGGACTCTCTAAGGCTGGAAAAGACCTCGGAGACCATGGAGTCCAAACATTCACCCAGAGCTGCCAAGGCCACCACTAGCGCCACATCCACAGGTTTTTTGAGCACTTCCAGGGATGGTGACTCCACCACTGCCCTGGGCAGACTGTTCCAATGCTTTCCATGAAGAAATTTTGTTCCCTGGGAGCAGAGCCCAACCTCCTCCCGGCTCCCCCCTCCTGTCAGGGAGTTGCAGAGCCAGAAGGTCCCCTTAAGCCTCCTTTTCTCCAGGCTGAGCCCCCCCAACTCCCTCAGCTGCTCCTGCTGCTCCAGCCCCTTCCCCAGCTACTCTTTCCTTCTCCCAGGAAATAATAAATGCACACGAGAAGCCAAAAATACGATCTCTGAGCCACATCCCCTGGCACAAAAGGATGATCACACGCTTGGAAAAGCCGTTGGTTAAATCGGGGACTTCCTTGGGGAAATTTCTCAGGTATTGACTTCAGTGTCAGTGGGTCAATCTCCAGGATGCTGCAGTTGTTTGTTGGAGCTGTATCTCACTGGGAACTCGGGCTGAGTTTCGATTCACACCCTTCCCAGCACAGCAGCAGCCAAAGGACAAACACAAACTCACCATTCAACGAGGAGTTCGCGGCCCCGACTAAGCAGAGGGTGATGATGGATCCTACAAGAGTCATTCTTGGTTTTGTGCCTGGAGAAAAATGCAACACAAATCCTCTGGAGGGGCAGGGCTTCACTGAAGGGTCAGAAGAGGTTTGGTTTGAGTCTCTCTTTCAGAATCCTGGACTAAAATCCAGCTGCGCTCTGTCCAGCTCCGTCAGCAGGACCCACTGAGGTGGTGGCAGCACACAAGGACATCCCTGGGGTGTGGGACCTTCAGGAAACTGAGCTGAGGAGCTGCCAAGGAGGAGGCAGCCAAGTAGAGTCCAGCTTCAGGGATGGAGTATGTTGGGAAGGTGTGATGGGAGAGGGAGGTGTCCTGCTGGCCCGACTTTGGGAATGTCCACAAGTGGCTGGTGGAAAGGAGGCTGACCCCACACATCCCTCTCCCCCCTCTGTCTTGCTGCTGAACAAGAGTTGCCACAGCTATCACCAGTCCTCCAGCCTCCAACCTCCTCTCTCAGTCTTCCTGCTGCTCCCTGAAATTTGCCTCTATTCCTTTCTCCCATAAACACCAGAAATCTGTTCTCCTCAGTGTCACTCACCAGTACCTTCCCTGAAAGGAGATTTTTAGCCAAAAGGTTGCCATTAGATCTAGTTTGAGTAATTTAGACATTTTAACTGTTTGGAACAGGGAAGACAAAAACAAAATCTGGAAGCACTAATAATTTTCTCACAGTGGGGGAAGTTATTTTGTATTTATTTGTGGACATTCTTGAACCATCTTCCTGGGGATTGGAACTGCTTATTCCTTGCAATTTGGTATTGCAGGGTATTGCTGAATGAGGCAGGAAAGCTGCCTTTGCTCACTTCTCCCAACAAATTGAATAAATAACAGGGGAGAAGCAATTATGAAGAACCAGCAGCTCCTAATGCTCTGCCTCCCATCTCCTTGGGCTCAGCCCTGGAATGCACCAGTATCCACATCAGAAATATCAGATACAGATATAAAATAAAAAGGCATTGATCTTACCTGCCATCTCTGCAGCACTGGCAGGGCTGGGAAACAAGCCAGGCCTTTATACACCCGCACCAGGGCAGAAATGAGATGGGTCTGACCTGGGTGTGGCCAAAAAGGGAGAAACTGGGACCACAGTGAGCCAAGAGGAAATATCTGCTGATTTGCTTTACTGGAATAAGCTGCAAAGTGACCACTTCTCCCTTCCCTCTGAGTAAATGTAGACTTCCTTTTTGAAAAATCAGTAGAAGAAGAATAAAGACACCCATTTCTCACTTGCTGGTGAAAGGGATCAGCTCAACTTTATGATGGTAAAAGATGATGGTGGAAGTTGGCTTCTTTTTCCCCTTGTTGGTTGATGGTTTGGGCAGCCCAGAAATGGGTCATTTTGCCAAAATGCTTTTGTGGAGCATCCCGAGGTCCTCATACAGGAAGTGTGAAGGGTGGGCCTGACACAACTTGTGTCCAGGAAAACTGAAGTTGTGTCCTACTTAAAGCGGCTTATGAGGTAGTTTTTGTGATTAAACAGCATTTTAATTTCCAAGGAACTGGAATTTCCCAGAAAAGAACTGCTGATTAGTGAGGATGACAAACACTGGACAAAGAACGAGGCAGCCGCACAGAGCAGGACCGAGAGGTCTCCAGGACAATCCTGTGCATAGAAATAGGGACAATCCCAAAGTTATAACTCTGCCAATGCCCAGAAAGGAACAAAGTGCTGAGCACTTCAATGGGAATTATGACAGGGTGGTTAGGAAGGAATTCCTGGCTGTGAGGGTGGTAAGACCCTGGCACAGGTTGCCCAGAGAAGCTGTGGCTGCCCCATCCCTGGAAGTGTCCAAGGCCAGGTTGGAGCAACCTGGGCTAGTAGGAGGTGTCCCTGCCCAGGGCAAGGGATGGAACAGGATCCCTTAAGGTTCCTTCCAACCCAAACCAGTGATTCCATGAGTGGACTAACGGGAAGGCAGTAGAAATCCTGTAATCCTTTGCACATCAGGGAGGCTGAAAACAAAAGACAATGCTGAATGTCTACTGACAGTCAGCCTCGTAAATCTCCCAGGATTAGGGAGACAATACTTCCTACTGTTTAAATATTTTCACAGCTCTTATTAACTCAAAATAAACAATAAAAAAAAAAATATATGAGAAAGGAAACTGCCACTGAAAAGACACCATTTTAAATCTGAATAAAACAAAACAAAACAAAACAAAACAAAAGGATGTGTGATGGTTGGGTTTTCAGAAGGTGAAATTTCAAAGTCAATATTTCTCCCCTAAAGAGAATTTCACGTGCTGCCCCCACCTGCCAGGCCAACGTGCCCACATTA
This sequence comes from Lophotriccus pileatus, assembly GCA_035583135.1. Classification (NCBI taxonomy): domain Eukaryota; kingdom Metazoa; phylum Chordata; class Aves; order Passeriformes; family Tyrannidae; genus Lophotriccus; species Lophotriccus pileatus. The sequence continues at coordinate 10,562,761 of JAWWES010000048.1, forward strand.
CATGTCCTTATCCATTCCTGGGGTGTAAGTGCAGTTCCCAGGGCTCTCACACATCCATAGGAAAGCTGTCCTATGTCACTTCCAGCTGGGATTTGAGGTGTTTTGATGCAATCTTTGGAGCTTCCAGAGAAAGCACAGTATGCTGCTCACCAAGACCAACGTTCATTCAGCAAAGAATAGAAGACATTCAGGCAGCCAGTGCATTAATTATCTATTAATTATCCCACCAAGCAGCAGATCCCTCCATCAGATCTCCTCTCTGTGTTGAGAAGATGCAGATTTCTTCTCTCTCAGGCTCTTGGTGTTACTCAAATTCCTTCTTGGTGCTGTTCAGGCTGCAGATCTTCACCCGGTGTAAACTGAGCCACCTGGAGCTGTGTCAGCTCCTGGTGGTGTTTGCTAAATGTGTGACTGAGCTTTGGCTGTGGCAACAAGATCGTGAAACTTGAGCAACACAGAACAAAAACCAAATAAATAACGAGCTCATTATTGCATTCCAGTTTCCCACCCTAACAGCAAAAACAACATCCTCCCCTTCCACGTTCAGCACACCCCTGATATGCCTGCAAGCTCTTCCAGCACTTGTTTCCATAGAAATCATAGGAGTACAGAATCATAGGATGGTTTGAGGTGGAAGGGACTTTAAAGCCCCTCTCGTTCCATCCCCTGGGCAGGGACACCTTCCACTAGCCCAGATTGCTCCAAACCCCATCCAACCTGGCTTGGATGCCAGAGACACGTTTAAACACAAGTGTGAACCACAATGTTTCAAGTTTAACAGTAGTTAAGAACTTAATTTAGGTAGAACTTCAACCATACAAAGTTCCCTCTCCTCCCTCAATGGCATATTTTTCCTGTATTTCAAACTGTGGGTTTGTTTACATCCTGAAAGCCAACAGCCTGTACAAGCCAAACCTGGCCTTTTCCAGGGAAAAGGGACATGGAAGAACTGCTACAAATTCACAGAACTCCATCCAGTGCATCTCCTGCTCCAATAGATGAAGATGAGCTTTTAAATGGATGGAGTGAGCAGGATAAAATAGAAAAAAAAGTGAGAAGTGATAAGTTACAGCAGAGAAAGTGTGTGTGTGGTGAGTAGAGGAGGAAAACTTCCCAGCAGCTATGGGGTGACATTAAATAAAACCAGATTGCCCAGCTTCAAAAATAGAAAGGCTGCAGCACTGAAAAAATAGTTTCAACTCTTTATGGATGAAGGGAGTGGCAGCAACAGCGAGGGATGCTCAGGAGGTGGCAACAGCATCACTGGGGTGGTCACTTCAGGGGTGTCCCCGTCTGGGTGATGCCCAGGGCTGACAACATCACCTCTCTTTGAAGCCCTTCTTTAAAGACTCAACTCTCAAGGCTATGAAGCCTCCTTGGTGCATCCCTCCATCTGCCATGGAGACACTTCATAGCCACTGCAAGGTGCTCCAGGAAAGTATCCCACAGAAACTGTGGTGAGCCCAACAGCCTGGGAATACACTTGGGAATACATCAGTGAGGTCAGGCTGCTTGGAGTGTCTTTCCAGACCTACCTCAAGCAGCAGCAGCAGGTAAAGTGTCCAGGGCAGGAAAGCTGGGGAAAACCATCTGTGATTTTCTAGTACAGTGGTAGGACCCACCACACCCACCAGGACAAGCCACTGCACATCCATCCATGGAAAGAGCTCATCTTGCAAGGCCCAAATGAGCTCCTGCCCTGAGCAGCAGCCAGAAACTTCTTCCCTATGGACAATTCTTCCCTGGGGACTGGGCCCTTATTCCTCTTCCCATGGACCAAACTCCCTCCCCTCTCCCTGAATAAAACCTTCAGCTCCTCCTCATGAACCAAACCTCTTCCTGCCCCATCCTTTAGCAAACCCCTCTTCCATCCCTCCCACTTCTCTTCCAGACTGTGACCCAGCCTGGAAGGTGGGACATGACTTCTCTGGAGGTGGGGCTGGCAGGACTAGAATGAGACCTCAGCTGCCACTTATGCCACACAGCATGATGGCTTCTCCATTTGCCACGTAATCTTCCTGCTGTGGAATCAGTTCCCATCTTTTCTGGAAACCTGGGACATGGCTGGATGTGTGAATAGATGTAGAAACAATCACAAGTTTTGTGGTTTGGTTCAGTGTTTCAGTGCTTAACCCTGTGGAGGAATGTCTGTATGGACAGATCTTGCAGGGTATTCCCAAGGCATAAGGGTTGATCGTCCTGTGGATCCTCTGGATCATCCTGTGCCATCGTATGGCAATCAGGAACATGCTGGTTGATGGGGAGGGCAAAGTGTCTTTACCACCACATCAAGTGATGGGATGCAGCAGTGAATTATGGAATCACAGAGTCATTTAGGTTGGAAAAGCCCTTTAAGACCGTCAAGTCCAACCATTCCCCCAGCACTGCCAAGGCCACCACTAATGTTGTCCCCAAGCGCCACATCTTCACATCTTTTAAATACTTCCAGGGATGGGGATTCCACCACTGCCCTGGGCAACCTGTTCTAGTGCCTGGCCATAAATTTTTCCTAACATCCAACCTAAACCTCCCCTGGCACAGCTGGAAGCTGGTTCCTCTTGTCCCAGGCTGTAAGTCTGTGTGCTGGGTCCAGCCAAGCCCCTGCTCGGGCAGGGCCGTCGCTGTTCTCTGAAACTTAGAAGATCAAAGGGCGAAAACGAGAGTCTGAACCTTTTGTTGAGGAAGAAGTTCTGTCTCCTGACACACCTTGTGGTTTTCTATATTGCATAACACTGCAAAGTGTCTTTTATTTCATGAGAAAAGCTGTCAGCTCTCTGTTGAACACCAACTTTTCTACAAGCACATCCCGTTCTTTCTACCAGGCAAGGTTGTTTTGTCTGTAAATACCACGGGAATTGTAGATTCTCTGCCAATGACACAAGATTAGAGAAGGAAATTCTGACCAGTGGAATGAAAGTGGGAGCCCAGCCAGGCTGCAAAACCAGTTGGGGGATGCAGTGTCCTCCAGTCTCCCCCAGACCCTTCTCTTGGAGCTCTCCAGACCACACCTTTCACCCTCCTTACCCTCTTCAAGCCACTCTTTCAAGCTCTGGTCCCCTCCAAGCCCCTCCATTAGGGCTCCACTGCTCTCCAGGTCCCTCTGTTCCTACTCTGGTTCTTTCCAGGTCCTTCCATTGGGGTCTGGACCTCTCCCATCCTTTCCATAGGCACTGTGGACCCCCAGAGATGTCGTGTTGGGGTCTGGTAATGTGCAGGTCCCTGCTGGTAAATCCTCATGGGAGGGACATGGGGTGCCACTGACATGTCAAAGCACTTGCCCAGTTCTTGGACACAACTCTGGGAGTTCAAAGAGGGCTCTGGATGAGTTCCCAGAGCCAGCTGCCACCAAACCAAGGATAGTGCTTCTAGGTCTGTCCTCCAAATAGGGTATTTGTGCTCCAAAGGAGAGGCCTTGCTCAGCAGGGATTCCTTCTCAACACCCACCTTTTCCCTCCTTTACCCAAATCCTCTGTTCCAAAAGCCAAAAGGCAGTAACCTGGTGAGAACCACACAAGCCTGGAACATCTCCTGCCAGCTGCAGGACAGAACCTGAGGGCCCATGGCTCAAGCTGCCTCCAACAGCAACAACTGGACATGCTGTGACAGAGGCAAAGGTAGGTATTTTGGGAGAGAGGGGATGGAGGAGGCTGGGATGTTCCCAGGATACTGGAGCTGGTCACCCAGGGACAAGTTTCCTGTTGGATACAAGGAGATGAGATGGGACATAGACCTCTCCATGTCCATCCAGTGTTGTCACCCGTGGTGTTGTGGTGCCCTGTTCCCATTCCCAGCGCTGCTGGGACACCGTGTCAGCCTTGGCTCTCTGCAGGGACAGCAGCCCCTGTGCTGGGGGTGCAGCAGGGGCCAGGATGGCAGACGCCACACCCAGGGTGGGAGCAGGTCCTGGGTGTCCCCCGGGGCCGGGTGACAGCCAGGGGCTCCTGCAGGGACACCCCGTGCCAGCTGCTGTGATGGCCGAGTGGTGAAGGCGTTGGACTTGAAATCCAATAGGGTTTCCCTGCGCAGGTTCAAGTCCTGCTCACAGCGGGAGTTTTACTGCCAGGAGGGACAGAGGGACACAGAGCTGTCACCCCTCCTCCAGGGACACTGCCTTCCCACCCTGGCCCTGGCCCTGAGCTCCCAGGGCTCCTTTGCTTTTAGGTGATGTCAGGACACCAGACGGTGTTCGGGGGAGCAGCTCTGCACCTCTTCTTATCACAGGAAGAAATCCTGCCGTGGCATGTCCACCCCACACAACCCTGTCACCCCCCTGTGTCACCCTTCTCCCTATAGATGTGTCACCCTGCTCCTTACAACTGTGTCACCCGGTTCACTACAGCTGTATCACCCTGCCATGGCAGCTGTGTCACCCTTCCTCCCACAGCCCATACCCTGCTCCCTACAGTTGTGTCACCCTCCTCCCTATTAATATGTCACTTACTCACCTTGTTCACTGTAGATATGTCACCCTGTTCCCTATCAGTGTGTCACTCTGCTCCCTCCAGCTGTGTCACCCTTTTTCCTACAGCCCCTACTCTGCTCCCTCCAGCTGTGTCACCTGCTCCTCACAACAGTGTCACCTGCTCCCTGCAGCTCTGTCACCCTCTTCCCACGGCTTCCCTGCTTCCCACAGCTGTGTCACCCTGCTGTGACAGACCAACCTTTGTTTGAACAAAGTGCTCGAGCCCTGTGATTTATGGTGTCCCTGATGGCCAGACACCAATGTCTTAAACACCCTGTTCTACAGAGATAAGGGGGAAAACCAACAAGAAGCAGATCCTGCGGAGATGAGGTAATTTTTTTTGTCATGCCAACTCCTTCCCTTCCCATGATGATGACACCAGACTGGCACCACAAAACAGGGACCAAAAGAGGGCCAAACAGCATCATGGAATTAGAAGGGGCTCCATAAACCATCAAAGATCCCAAAAGCACCCCCAGACTCATTTCCACAGTGTCACATCAGACAGTGGAAAACTCGTCCCCAGAGGAGGTGTCAGGGCATTCCCATATAAGACTGAATAGGTTGAACCCATGGAACTCTTTGCTGCTCCCTGCACTCATGTCACCCTGCTCTGTACATCCATGTCACCCTGCTCCCTACATCCATGTCACCCTGCTCCCTACATCCATGTCACTCTGCTCCCTATGGCAGCGTCACCCTGCTCCCTACAACCCACCACAAGCTCATGGCTGCCCTCCTCCGGGGTATTTTCCCACTGGGAGGTGCACCCTGATGGCATTGGAAGGACAGGAGGTTCCTGCCAACCCCCAAAATTCATCCCACCCTGACCCAGCCCTGTGTCCTGGGTGTGGGAGCTCCTGAACCCCGTGCTGAACTGAACCCCAGGAGCTGCTCCAGAGCAGTGCAGCCATCCAAGAAAAGATTGGGACCTGCAGGGGCCCCTTCCCTGACTGGGAATTGAACCCAGGCTGTGGCAGTGAGAGTGCCAAATCCTGACCACTAGACCATCAGGGATGGGTGGTGACCACCAGGGATGAGTTACCATCACCAGGGATGAGTGGCCACCAACAGGACGATCTGCTGGTAGCACCAAGCAAGCCCTGAAGGGACAAGGACACTTGGTCCCACCTCTGCAGGCCTGGGAAGCAGGAGGTGTTTATGCTGGGACTGATCACCACCAAAGGCAGGTTTGGGGAAGGCCATGGTGGCAAATGGTTCAAGAAGAGACGTAGCATCCCACGTGCTCTACATGCTCTACATGGCCAGGCTCGTGTGGCACACACACTGATCCAGAACCATGTTCACAACAATCCTGACTCCCAGTGCTTCCCCAAAGTCACCTCAGGAGGAGAGCAATGTGTAGGTGCAGACTGACTGTCAGCAGAGCCTTCCCTGGGTGAGGGAAACAGATCTGAGCCCTGGCACTGGGCTGGGAATGTGCCTGGAGTCCCCATTCCTGCTGGTTTTGCAGTAACAGTGTTGGCAGCTTGTTTTTCCAGGAGAAAGCAGCAGGCTTGGACCATCTTTTGGTACATAATCAGGAGCTGTGAAGAGCAGTAGGTGATCCTGGTTTCCAGAGAGTCCTGGGAGGGAGCAGAGACTTCTGCCTTCCTTTACCCCACAGAAGGGAAACAAAGAGGTTTCCTGATGAACAGGAAGATCGGAGGGGCTGGAAATGGCCCCTCAACTCCCCAGGGATTTGGTTACCAGCATGAGCAGCAGACAGGGCACTGCACAGCCCCAGATCCCTGCCAGGAGCCCAGGGGGGAGCCCCGGGCTCAAGGGGACAGTACAAGTGTCGCCTATCCCTGTCCCCCGGGCTGTGTGCAGGGAGGAGACCCCCAGAGGGGAGCGGGGCGGGGGTGTCTCCAGTGGGGATGTCCCTTGGGCAGGGCTCCCCAGCCGATGATGAAGTGGAGGGGAGTGGAAAGGCTCCAGGAACGCTTCCCGAGCAGGACGGCAGAGGGCCCGGTGCTCCTCGGATGCTCGTGTGTGGTTGGGAGGGGAAGTAAATGGACAGGGAGAAAAATCCCTCCGGTTTTCACAACGTGGGGAAACCTCCTCCCGTGCCTCGCCTTGTCCCGTGACGCTCCCAAAAAACGGCCAGTGCAGCTCCTCTCTCCACCTGAGGCCAAACCCCACCATGGTCCCCCCTCCCGCAGCCCTGCCGTGACCTGCTCTGGGGTCCCAGTGGGACCTCTGGCATCCCGTTCCCTGTGGTGTCCTGGGCTCTTCCCAGGTTTCCCTGCAGTGCCTGGTGGATCCCGGCTGCCAACTTTGCCAACACCTTTCCCTGGGGAGCAGGAGAGGGCAAAGGGAGGCCGCGGCAGCTTTGGGGGAGCGCAGAGTAGGATGAGGAGGAGGAGAGCGGGGAGGAGGGTCCCAAAAGACCCGGCCCCGGAGCAAGGACAGAGCCGCGGTGGATGGTCTGTTATCTTTCCAAGGCTCGGGCATCGCCGCCGCGGGGGTCAGGGCTGAAGAACGCCCCTCCAAAAAAAACCCTGCGCGGGGCAAACACCCTCAGTGAGGGGCCCAGGGATTGTGCCATCCAGCAGGAGCGTCGGGAGCGGCAGGAGGGGGCTGTGCTGGGCTCAGGAGCTGTCACTCGGCGCTGGCAGGGCCACCATCAGATGTCACGGTGTCTGTCGCCGTTCGGGGCGGTGACAGAGCCGAGCTCCGGCTGCTCTGCGGTCGGGGCAGCGTTCGTGTGTGTCTCTCTCTCTCTGTGGTTTCTTAGATCTCGACGGGGCCCTGACAGATGTTATGTCACAGGCAGCAGCAGTTCCTCCGTGTTAATTAACCAAACAGGTTAATTCCCGCGTCCCACGGCAGGACCGTCCCCGCCTGGGATGGGAGGGGAGCCACTGCCACCCAAACGCAGCCGGGAGGTGACACAGCCCGGGAGCCGCGCGTGGGAGCGCAGGGGTGCGTGGGGATCATATAAAAACCGACCTTCCACAGGCACTGCTCCTTGGAAAGAGAAGTCCCAGCCCCAGGATGAGCCTTGGGGCAGCAGGGACAAGGCTCAGCTCCAAATGCAATTGCTGCCATGGAGAGGAGATGAGGGGGAGACCCGTGGCCTTGCTTTGCACCCCTACGTGGTTCTGGGGCATCAGTAAATTAGCCAGGCCAACAGGCTCACTGCAGCTCTGGAGCATGTGCAAGATGGGAGTAGCACTAAATAACCCCTCTCCCTGTCTCCAACAGTGGGAGAATCCCTGGGCAAATTCCAGCTGAGCTTTAGACCCTTGCAAAGCCTGAGCACCTTTGCTGTGCTGCTCCCAAGTGCCACCACCACGTCTGTGACACCCCTGTGGTGTCAGGCAGGCGGTTCATCTCCAGCTCCTGCTCATGAGGGCCAGAGGCTTCAGTGAACCCAGGACACCCCCAGCCCCAGCCCCAGCCCCAGCCCCAGCCCCAGCCCCAGCCCCAGCCCCAGGAGGAAGGGTTAGAAAAGCCGTGGACATTTGTTCCTGCCAGAGGATCCCTGGCAGAGCCCTGGAGACCCTCCTGCAGCACCCCATGGGGACACCCTGGTGAAGATCCAAAACACACCCAGACACTGGGAGGTCAGCATTGAGGGGTTTGTCAACTTTATGGTGCCAAAACTGCCAGCCCAGACCCACAGGCAGTCTCCAGGGTGCCAGCCACCCTGGCTGCCTGCACAGGCAGCACAGCTGAGCATTCCTGCTGCCCACACTGTCCCCCTGCACCCACCTCGGGCACCTCCCACCCACCACCAGAGCAGGGATCCCCTGGCCAGACCTGCACTGTCCACAGGCCATTTTGAAGGTCTCAGCACCCTTGTCTTCCATGCCTGAGTGCCTGACTGTGCTGAGGTCCTCCAGGTGCTCCAAGGAGAATGCTGAGATCAGTTTGCTAAGCTCAGCTCTCCTGTTGGATGATCGAAGAGTGAACCTGTCGCTCGAGGGTGATTTCACATCCTGTCTTGGTCAGTGGGTGCTGATTTTCTCAGTCTTACCTCCCCTCGTATCAAAGCTGTTCTGGTATTTTCTAGACCAGCTGTTTCCTATTTTTTTTTTCAGCATTTCTCAGGCAAAGGGGCCATGACATCAGCTCTTGGAAATTCCTACTCTTTGATATAATATCTGACTGACAGGGCTGACCACTGTCCCTATAAAAGCAAGAGCTGAGCCAGCACCTCACACCAGGCACAGGAGGAACCTGCTCTGGTCCTGCCTCTGCCCCTGCAGCTCTTCTCTGTCCAGAATGAAGGTCTCCACCCTTTGCCTCTCCATCATCCTCGTCTTTGCCTTCCTTTCTCAGGTGTCTCCTGCTCCATGTGAGTACAGCATCCCTCTGCTCTCTCGGGGTGGATTTTTGCTCTGACTGCCTGTAATTTTGGAGCAGAACTGGAAAAAAATTCAGCTGCAAAGGTTGGAAACCTGTGTGGATATCTCCTCCTGCTTTAGTGGCACTGGTCTTCCTTCCTATCATCCTTTTACATTAGGGATGAATTTTACTGGTATCAAAATTTTCAGGTTTCATCCCCCTTGATTTTTTTTGCTGGACTTCAAAATTAATCCTGGGGTAACCAAAGGGATTTTTATCATGGGAATTAAGTGTAAGACATTTTAGAAGCAGTCCCAGCAATGGCATTAACGAAGCTTTGGTGTTCACAGCAATTTCTTGCTGATTTTCTGGGGAAGCAGGGGGAGCAGTGGCTGCCCAGGTGATTAAGGGGTTTGTCCATGCTCTCAGCTGGTGAATGTGCATTTATTGAGTGATGGTCTCAGGCTGGATCTCCTGATCTCTTCCAGTGGGGTCTGACACCACTATCTGCTGCTTTGGCTACACCCCACGGAAGCTGCCCCGGAGTCATGTGAAGGAATATTTCTACACCAGCAGCAAGTGCCCTCAGCCAGCAGTTGTGTGAGTACCAGCTCCTGCTCTGGGCTCTCAGGGAGGGCTCTGCCAGCCTTTGGGCTTCCCATCCAATGGGACCTGGAGGAAGGGAATGGAGCAGCCACCCAGGTCCCATGTGAGCCCTCACCACCCTCAGCTGGGAAAGAAGTGGTCCCTTGGTCTCCTTGGACCATCTTGGTGCTGGGAATAAGGTGTGGGAAGGAGGTCAGGAGCCAGCAGCACCTTGCAGTGGTGATGAGCCCAATGAACAGAACATTCCATGCTGCATCCAGGCTCGTCTCTGCATTGGAACATCCAAGAATGGGGAGTTCTCCCAAGGGACCTTGATCTCTGCCTGCCCCCTGGGTTTCAGCAGCTCCCTGATGCTTGGGGCTTTGTGGGAGATGATCCCAAGAGGTGGCCCAGGTCTCTCATGGTGCCTTTTCTGCCTTGGCAGGTTCATCACCCAGAAGAACCGGGAGGTCTGTGCCAACCCTGATGCCAAGTGGGTGAAGGAATACGTGGACAGCCTGGAGCTGCACTGAGCCCTGGGAGCTCAGAATTCCTGCCAGTCCACCTGGCAGAGCTTGGCACGCACCTAGAAACGCTGCTGCTGAGCAGCAGCACCTGCTGAGCCACCTTGGAACCCCTGAAGTTCCTTTTGCCTTGCAAAGGGGTCATTTATCCACGACAATTCAGCCACCCTTGGGACAGCTCTGCTGCTGGGGACCTCCTGGCCTTGCAGACCCACCCTGCTGGGTGACCCGTGGCTAAACTGAGCCCCCCTTGTGCCTCCACCGCTAGAATGGGAGGGGAATTTCACCCCCAGAGCTCTTTGTGGGTAGTGGTCGGTTGGAATGAGGTCTGAATGCTGTCAGCTCAACCCAGGCTGAGTTCTAAAGTCGGGGGAGTTTTGTCACGGCTCAGCAGGTGCTGTGAGTAAGATCTGTCCCCCCAGGGCAGGACGTGGTACCCTGGTTACTTACAGGATGCTTGTTGTGGAACCACATTGTTCAGCCTTGTTCTCAAACCTCTGTCTCCTGCCAATGCCAAAGAATAAAGTTGTTTTCTTTCTGTCTCAGCTCTGCTTGTTCCCCTCCTGCTACAACTATTTGGGGAGATCCAGGGAAGAATTCCAACTTCCCAACTGGAAGTGCCTCAGCCTCCTTAGCCCTAAAAGCCTTCCCTTCTGCCTGGCCTCCTGCTCTTAGAGCAGCACCATCCCAGCATCTCCCAGCACTGTCCCTTCCCAGCCCCTGCTCTGATGTGGAGATAGAACTTCCCCCAGCCCTTCCCCCTTTCCTTCCCATCATATTGTAGCCGAGGCTGGCAGCTGGTGGGGCTTTCCCACTGCTTTCCAGCCAGGACCACACCCCCAGCACAGGCTCCTCTGGGAATGCAGCCTGAGCCAGGCTCAGCTCGGGGGGTGATGCTCCATTAGTGTTTCATTTCAAGACAGGCACCAACTCCCCTTTGTTCTGCAGCTTCTTGGGGAGAGGAAGCCTGAATTTGGTTTTAAAAAAAAAAGCACAAGAGCCGTTTTGCATCAAGTAAAACCAGCAAAAGCACTTTATCAGCCTGTGGTTGCCATTTCAGACCGGCTGATAACTTTGTGGGTAGAGAACGAAACTGCCGGTCCCCCCTCCCTGTGCTGGGGCTCTGCAGGGCCACGGGGACTGCTTGGGGTTGTCTCCATCAGAGCTGGCTGAAGCAAAAGCCCAGAAGCTTTTGTATCACACTTTGGCCAAGAGTGTCCCACCTGGCAGCTTGTGCAGGGTCAAGTCTTCACCTCCCAGGACATTTTCCACCCTTTTCCACTCCATCAAACCCCGGAGCAATTCCTCAGGCCCTCCTCGTCGCCAGCAATAAATGATCCCCCTTAATTAGGGTCAAGCAAACCGGTGGGAGATAAAATGTCCATCAAACAACCCCAAGCCCTGTTGGTGCCATAGTGATTTGCAGATATTCAGGTTGTCTCCTGATCTCTCCTTGCTCATCACCAGCTCTCCTGTTAATTAAGCAGCATTTCCTGTTGTGGTTCCATTTTAAGGGCCCCAAAGTCTCTATTTCTGGCAGGACCCAAGGCCTGCAGGGTGGGCAGGGAGCTCAGAGGGAGGGAAGAAGGCCACGAGGCCACCTTTGCAGGGTCAGGCTGGGTGAGGGGGGCTGAGGGGACCAGCACCCCCCACGAGGGCCACAGGGACCACTTTGCTGCCCACAGGGACGTGACAAACAAGAGGAAATCAGCCCATGACACCAAAATAGTTCCTTTGGAAGAACCTGGGCTAGCCCTGAGCTCCCAGAGCACAGGGGGGAGCAGCCAGGGGTGGCCATGGCAGCATGTCCCCCAAAAAACTCCCAGCTGCCTTCCCCCAGGCAGAGCCAGGGGCAGGGCAGGGCTGGTGGTTCTCCTGGGGGTGGAGAAACACCACCGGGAAAACTTGTGGTGGGGAAGGAATGCCCCAGGGCTGGGGAGTGTCCCCTGTGTGACCTCTGGCTGGGGTGGGGACGGCCAGCCCCGGGGAGGTGCTGGGACACCAGAGAAGGTCCCTGGGCAGACCAGGCTGTGCCTCAACTCGCTGGTGGCTCCAGTGGGGAGGAGAAGGGCCACAGACCACAGACCCCAGTGGCCACTGTGGAGCCCGTGGTTGGTGGCCGTTGGGCAGGCACTGTCTGGGTGCTGCTCTGCTGCACGTGGAGCTCAGCTGGGAGCTTTTCCTCACCTGTGCTGGGATCCTGCACCCAACAGGACACTGGGAACACCCTCTCATCCTCTCTCCACAGGGCTCACCCCATCATCAGCATGGGAAGGTCCTTCTCAGCCATCTCCTCACCACTGGAAATCATCTCTCCTCGCCAGGATTAAGCCATGGCCAATCCCAGATAACACCCCAGTCAGTCCCACTCTTGGTGCCAAGACAGGGGAGGATTTATGGAGCAGAGCCAAAGGCTCCCTGCCTGTGCAGGAGCCCGTCCCCACAGAGCTGCTGCACCTGCTGGGGGGTACAAACAATCCTTCCCGTGCTTCCTGCAAAACCTCTGCCAAGGGGATGTGAATCAGCCTGTTCCTCAGGCATTCCAGGTCCATCTCATTCCATGAGATCATTCCATGAGCATTTCTTCCTCCAGGAGAGAAAAAAAAACAACCCAAAGACAGAGGTTCTGCACAACAAGGGATGTCAGGCCCTGGCACAGCTGCCCAGGGCAGTGGTGGGGTCCCCATCCTGGAGGGGTTTAGTAGACGTGGATGTGGCACTTGGGGACATGGGGCAGTGATGGCCTTGCCAGTGCTGGGGGAATGGTTGGACTCAACTATCCTAGAGGTCTTTCCCATCCTAAGTGGTCCTGTGATTCCAGGTGGATTTGCCATGAGGGTCTCCAGACCTTTTGGTGCCTCTGCCAGGCAGGCACTGAAGGAAAAGCCCTCTGAGTCCAGCACTTGGAAACCGAAACCAGAAAGGCTGGAGAGGGAAATTCCCACGAGTGCCTGGGCACACGGCCAGGGACTGCCTGGAGAGGAGCCAGCTCTGCAGCACAGAGTCCTGCAGCCTCGCCAGCCTGGGATAAATCCTGGACACCCCCAGAATTCCCTGTCTCCCAGTCATCCATCCTCCATCCCCTCTCAGCGCACAGGGTCCTGTTAGCAGGACTATGTGGGGCTCCTGCAGCACCAAACTCGGGGTCAGGAAGGTCTCAGGGGTAGAGGAGACCCCCCAGGACCCCCTTCCTGGGCTCTTTGCCTCCTACCCATCCACCCCACCACGCAGGGACCACTCTGCTCCCAGGTTTCACTGGGAGGACCCACTCAGGTTACACCTCCCAGTGGATTTTCCCCTCTCCATGTGGTCCCCCAGCCCAGAACCATCTCCTGGGGGCAGAACCTCGGGCTGGGCTGGGCTGCCCTTCGCTGGGCTGCTGCTCCTTGAGCCTGTCCATGAGCCCTCCTGCCTGCAGCAGCTTCCCAGCCTGGAAAACACAGGACTGAAGAGAAATCACAAGACAGATACAGAGGTGCTTTCCCAGCTTGAGTTGCCAAATCTGATTTATAGCTTGGGGGGGAGGGGAAATAAACACTGAAAGAAAGCATTTCTTTTGCCTTAGGAAGAAGGCAAGGCCAAGGACAGCTCTGGACTGAGCTGTGGAGGTGTTTGAAGGGGGTCTGTGTGAAAGATGGGGACAAACTTTTTAGTTGCTGAAGGACAAGGGAGATGGTTTTAAACTGAAGGAGGTCAGTTTAGATTGGATACAAGGGAGAAATTTTTCCCTGAGAGGGTGGGGAGGCCCTGGCACAGGCTGCCCAGAGAAGCTGTGGCTACCCCTGGATCCCTGGAAGTGTCCAAGGCCAGGTTGGACAGCCTTGGAGCAATCTGGGCTAGTGGAAGGTGTAGGAGTGGAAAAGGATGATCTTTAAGGTCCCTTCCATCCCAAATCCTTCTGGGATTTCTCAGAATGCAGGAGCTGAGGAGCACTGAATGATCCCAGCTGTGCCCAGCACTGTGCTTCCCCCCTTGGGACCTGCTCCTTCCTATTCACGTTCCCATGGAAAGCTGCATCTTGAAAACAACTCCAGCAGGTTTGCTGCTGGTGGTTTCGCCCCTGCAGCACAGCTGACCCCTTCCCTTTGTTTTACAGGTGGGAAAGTGAGGAACAACCCCCAGAGGGGTGGTCAGAATGAAGGCTGGGGTTCCCTGCCCCTCTGCAGGCAGCAGGGCCAGGCTCAGCCCCACTGCCAGGGCGGTGGGCAGAGATGGGGTGATGTGTCAGAGGAACAGTGAGGAGAGACTGGAGGCCTCTGACAGTGCCTGTGCTGGGAAACTGCTGCTTCACTGGCAGAACTGGCAGGCAGGGCAGGGAATTGCCTGGCACAAAATGCTCATGAGCCCCCCTGATACCTGCCAGCTCTCAGGGCACTGCAGCAGCTCCAGCCCCTCTGCTTCCCCCATATGAGCCTCTCTCCCTGCTTCTCTCCAAAAAACTCTGGCAGGGTTTTACCCCTGGTATGTCCCATGACCACCCCACTGCACACCCAGGGACCACTCTGAGGTGGGGGTGTGGGGCTGGGAGCAGCAAGGGAGTGTGTGGGACGTGCCTGGGGTGTGTGGAGAGCAGAGTCCCGTTTGTGAAAGTCCCACACGTGGGTACAAACACATCTAATTCTGGAGGGGATGTGGGAAGTGGGGCTGCATGTGGTCTCAGAGGATATTCATGTGTCTGCAGGATGGAAACTTCATGGGTTCACCTCAAACCATTTCCCATCTTCACATGTCACAGTGAGGCTCAGGGAGACATTCTGTGCACCACAGAGAGGCACAGGAAAGGAAAGAAGCAGAGGTTTTGTCCAAATTCTTTATTCTCCACAATCATGACTTCACATGTGCAAACCAGGGCCCCTCATCGTCCAACACTGGCTCACCACCCTATAAATATCCTCCCTGTCACCCTCCCATAAATTACCCACAGAAAAAAAAAAAAAGCACTGCCTACCCCCTATGATAACTTCATAAATAATTTACTTCAATACAACAAATAACAGCATTTCAAATAACATAACAAAAGTGCAGCCCCCTGGGCCTTCCCAGGCCACCAGTGGAGGGTCAGGGCAGAGGGATGAGGTGGAGGACGAAGCTCAGGGCGAGCAGCATCAACCCCAACATGAGGTGTCCTGGGGTGTCCTTCCAGCAGTCCCTTGGAGGCACCTGCAGATGCCGTGGGTTCCTGCAGCTCCCACTATCCCTGCTCCATGACCAGGGCCAGGGATGAGGTGATCTGTGCAGGACAGCAGCTCCACTTGCCCCCTTGCCTGGCTCAGTCCTGCTCCAAGCTCTGCAGGTACCTCCGGACCCAGGTGTCAGCGGGATCGGCACAGACCTGGCGGCCTCTCGTCGTGACGAACCTGCGGAACGGGATGGGTGGTGTCAGACCTCAGCTGCCACCTGCTGATCCAGGAGAGCCTGGATCCCACATTCAGGGCACTGCAAGAGGTTTTCCCCCCTGCCCTGAGCTGATGATGAAAGCAGTGGCTGGCTGTGATTCTCCCCCCCTCCCACTCCTTTTCCCACACTGCCTCTTCAACTCCCGTGGGAACATCCCTGAGTGTCCCTGTTGCCTAAAACTGAAGAAATCATTTTCTGGATGATGTAAGTAGAGAAAGGTAAAAAAAAAAACCTCTTTAATGAGAGGTGCACAAAGATGGCCTGTGCACACCCACACACACAGGTTTTACAGACTTATACCATCATCTCATTACAATATCTAACTAATATCCCTCATGGGGATACACCCAGCCCAAAAATTGTCCATGCCCCACATGCACATCTCCCAGATTTGAGCTGGTGGTCCCAAGACCCCATATCTTCCTCCCATTAAAGTCTTCATCAACTCTCTCTGTCCTGCTTGGACCACTTTCAAGGATTCTGGGCCCTCTTGGATAGTTTTGACACTCTCTTCTATCAAGCAACGTGCCTGTTGTGTCTTATTGTAAGAATATTTTATACAGGTAAAATGTCCTCTGCCTTGCTACAACCTTTGTCCACTGGGATTCTTGACAGGAAATATTAAACACCATTTCAGGCATCTAACACACAGCCACTTAGCTACAGTGCTAGAAGAGTTATTATACTAAAACCTACACAACCTGGACTTTGAGGAGCATCCCATGTGCCAGCCCTTTTCCCTCGGGGTTCGCCTCTCCCTGCTCTGTTCCTACAGACCCCCTGCCCCGTGCCCACAGCCACCCTGCAGAGCTGGTCACCCCCAGGGTGGCTGTCCCTGCCCTGTCCCTGCCCTGTGCCAGCCCAGGTCACTCACACGATGCCCGGCCGGGGGCAGCCGGTGCTGGTGCTGTAGTGACGCAGGACACGCGCCCGGGGCAGCTCGTGACGGGTGAACTTGAAACAGCAGATGGGAAGGTCAGCTCCAACTGGGAAAGAGACACAATGTGAGCACTGGGAGCTGTGCTGGTGGGGAAGGGAGAGGGGAATTGGAGAATAACTCAAATGAAGTGGATGTTGGGGATCAGGATTGGCCAGGAGCGGCATCAGGTGCTGCGGGAGATTCCCACCCTGCCAGTGCTCAGGGCTTCGCTTCCCCACCTCCCCCAGCCCCAGGGCAGAGGATGAAATCCCTCAACTCCAACCAGGAATAAGTACTCTGAGCCCAGGGATGGATGGATGATGGAAAAATGGATGGATGGATGGATGGATGGATGGATGGATGGATGGATGGATGGATGGATGGATGATGGGTCTGTAAGAAAGATGGGGACAAACTTTTTAGTCGCTGGAGGACAAGGGGGGGTGGTTTTAAAGTGAAGGAGGTCAGTTTAGGTTGGATACAAGGAGGAAATTATTCCCTGTGAGGTTGGGGAGGCCCTGGCACAGGTTGCTCAGAGAAGCTGTGGCTGCCCCTGGATACCTGGAAGTGTCCAAGGCCAGGTTGGACAGGGCTTGGAGCAACCTGGGCTAGTGGAAGGTGTCCCTAACCATGGCAGGGGGTGGAACTGGATGATCTTTAAGGTCCCTTCCATCCCAAATCCTTCTGGGGTTTCTCAGAGTGGTGATGGAAGGATGGATGGATGGATGGATGGATGGATGGATGGATGGATGGATGGATGGATGGATTTTCTAATCCCAGGGTTCCTACAAGCAGCTGATCTCTGAGCAGAGCAGAGGGTGGCACCAATGCTGACAAATTCCCATTTATCTTTCAGGGGAACCCAAAGGCAAAATAACAGCCAAGGCTCAGATCTGTTCTTCCTCTACAAATGAAAAACCAGGACTCACCTGGGCCAGAGAAAGTTTGGGAGAAGGAGGCTGCAAAGAGGAGAAGAGCCAGAAGAGCTGCAAAGACCTTCATCTTTCTGTCGGGTGAGGGATGTCAGAGCAGGACCCAAAGCTCTGGAAGATGCAGCTCCGTCTGAAGCAGCTGTGGAATCCGCTCCCTTTTAAAAGGAGCTTGGAGAAGCCGAAATGGAAAGTCCAGGATGATGACAAAGGATGACACGAAAGTGAAATAGCTGAAGGGAATTAGAAGGAATGAAAAAGAAAAAAAAAAAAAGTCAGGAATAATGGGTTCCAGTGGAGCCAAGAATGTGAGCTCTGACTCAGCCCTCATTCGAGAGTTATTCAAATCAAAACGA
Organism: Lophotriccus pileatus; assembly: GCA_035583135.1. NCBI lineage: Eukaryota > Metazoa > Chordata > Aves > Passeriformes > Tyrannidae > Lophotriccus > Lophotriccus pileatus. Next base: position 10,580,229 of record JAWWES010000048.1, read on the forward strand.
AACTGTGCCAGGTGGCCCGGCCACAAAGAGGAGAACGGATTCTCTGGGCTGCAGGAAGGGGTTTTCCCTGTGAGGCTCTGTAGGGAAAGGCTCACTGTTTGCCTAAGATTATGCAACTCTGGAAAACAACCAAGGCAAGAGGCAGCTCTCATGCCGTTATGTGGCGGGCGCTCAGCAGACGCTGCGGAGCCGCTGCCCGGGGAGTGCAGGGGTGGCTGGATCGGGGGATCTGTGCTCCCCAAAACACTCTGCCTGCCCCCCCCCAGACCAACAGTGCTTGGGTTAACACGGGTCAGTGGGGAGCTGAGGCTGGAGGTACCCCTGGAATTCATCCTGGAATTCACTGGACCCGGCCCAGTCCCTGCTCAGTGGCTGTCCAGGAGCATGTCCTGTCGGGCTGTGAGACTCCACAACCTCTCTGACTGTTTTGGTGTTTAATAAAGTTTTATCTGGTGTTTAAATGGAATTTCCTGTTGCTTCTTGTCCTGTCAGTAGACACTGAGCAGTGTTGGGGTCCATCCACTTTACTCCCCACACACATTGGTAAGATCCCCCTGAGCCTTCTCTTCTCCAGGCTGAACTGAACTGGCTCTGTCAGCATCTCCTCCTTGGAGAGATGCTCCTGCCCCTTCATCATCTCCATGGTCTTTTGCTGGACTCTTTCCAGTATGTCAACATACTGGGGAGCCCAGAACTGGACCCAGCACTCCAGGAGGGCCTCAGCAGTGCTGAGCAGAGGGGAAGGGTCACCCCCCTCCATCTACTGACAATGTTCCTCCTCAGGCAGCCCAGGAACCTCTTGGACTTCGGGTGGCAAGAGCACATTGCTGCTGATGTCCAGTCTGGTGTCCATCAAGAGCCCTGGGGCCTTTTGCTTTCCAGCTGGTTGCCACTGGCATATACTGGGGGAGCCTGGGGATGTTCCTCCCCAGGGACAGGACTTTGCACTTCTCCTGTTGAAGTTCATGAGATTTTTGTCAGCCCATTTCTGCAGCCTGATGAGGTCTCTATGGATTTTATGAGCCAGTAGGGATAGGACAAGGGGGAACAGCTTTAAACTGAAAAAGGGAAGATTAAGGTTAAATATTAGGAAGGAATTCTTCCCTGTGAGGGTGGGGAGGCCCTGGCACAAGTTGCCCGGAGAAGCTGTGGCTGCCCCATCCCTGGGGACATGTTGGAGCAACGTGGGCTAGTTGGAGATGTCCCTGCCATGGCAGGGGGTGGAACTGGATGGGCTCTAAGATCTCCTTGAACCCAAAACATACCATGATTCTGTGAAGGCAACATGTCCCTGCAGTGCGCCAGCCCCTCCTCCCGGCTTTGTGTCCCCTGCCAGCTCGCTCAGGGTGCCCTTTGTCCTATCAGTCATGTCATAAAGATTTTTAAGGGTATCCAATATCAATCCCTGAGGTTTCCTGCATCTGCCTGGCCTCCAGCTGGACTTTGTGCCACAGGTCACAACCTTCCAGCCCATTCCCAGCCTCTCTCACCGCTGTTTGTCTAATCCACACTTCAGCAGTTGGCCCTTAAACAGTCCCAGGCATCCCAAAGGGCAGAATCTCACCTGGGAGCAGGGAGTTCACTGGAAGAAGGGGTTTGCCAAACCTGAGACACTTTGCCAGCCTGAACCTCTCCCTGCAAAAGTTGCCTTGAGCTGAAGATGGATTTCTGGCTAAAGAGGTGAGAAGCAAGTGCTGGAGAACATTCCTGGCATGGGAGAGACTTTCAAGTCTCAGCTTGGGGCAGCTCCTGCCTGGGGAGCAGGGAGGGGGTGAGCTGGGCTTCCTGATGTTCTGCCACATTCTGGGGATCCAGTCAAAGACCCTGCACTGCAGGGAGGATTCTCAGACCTGTGGTTGGGCTCCTGAGTGTGGATTTTCACCCCCAGAAGTCCAAACTCCGTGCTCAGCTCCCCTGGGGCTGCACTGAGATCAGTGGAGACACCAGCCTTCACCAACTGGCTCGTCCCCGGCAGGGACTGAAAGGAGAACATTCAAGGTCCCTGAGACTGGTGATGGTCTGTTCCTTCCCACACTTATCCCACAAGGAGCATCTCTTTTGCATTCCTTCCTCCTCTCACGGCCTTGCATCCCTGTGGAAGGCTGCAGCCTCACCCTCAAGTGGACAGAGACCTCAGCAGAGTGGCCAAGCGTGTGCTTTCAGTGGGGGCAAGGGCTCTGGGAGCCCTGACATGGATATCAGGGAAGGTGTTGGATTTTTCCCAACTCACGACAAGCCCTGGCAGGAGCAGCTCTTCGTTCCCGGGGTAGGTCTGAGCAGCTCCGGGCGGAGCAAGAAGCGGCTCCGGCTCTTGGCTGAAGGACAAAAACCGAACGGTGCCGTTTTGCCCTGGAAATAAACCGTGCAGGAACCAGCAGTGGGAGTTCTCTGCTCCTCCGTGCTCGCCACTCTCGTGTCAGCGGGGAGGTGACAAGCGCCGGCCGGTGACAAGGTGGCAGAGGCCGTGGCTGTGACAGAGACACGCTGTGGCTGCCACCAGCCGGGACAGCTTCGATCGTGGGAACTTCACACCTTCTGCTCCCCTGCGAGGCGCAAACCACGGGCTGAGGGTGCACGTAGAGCATCAGGGAGGGAGGTGGGGGTGGGGGGATGTGACCTGCATTGTGTCCTCCACCTGGAAGCCCTGGGATGGTCAATGAGAGGGAAGAAACCAGCACGGGCTGCTGGATGCGGTGGAGCTGGAGCAGCAGGAGGAGGAGGAGGCTGCAAAGAGCTGCTGCAGCTGCACCCCTTGGCTGTGTCGTGGCACGGAGCGGTTTGTGCCCTTTGTCACTGCGATGTTGTTTCCCTCAGGAGTGCTGAGAAGCCTCCTGGAAGGCCGGGGGGCTTCTCCTCCCCCAGCCCCAGGGCTGCAGCTTTGATCCAGCCGCGGTCCTGCCCTGAGCAATTCGCCCTCACTGACCTCCAAAGCCACTTTCTGCTTTCGGTTTCTGCTCCCGTTCGCTGGTTTTCGCTTCTCTGGCAAATCCCAGAGCCCTCCGCTATTGCAGTTCCTGCAGCTCGAGCGGTTCTGAGCTGACCCCTCTCAAGCTTCCTTTATTACCCCTGGAAACGAGCCATTTTTTACCACTTTAGCCCCACCCAGGTTTGTTTTGGTGCCGGCAGGGGAGAAACGGAAAGCTGAACTTATTCAAAGAGGAAGACTGCAGGGAAGGACCTTGTGGGGATGCTGTGTCTTCACCCCCCGGGGTAAAAACGGTGACAGGGATTAACCCAGAGGCTTTTGGGACTCTTTCAGGTCCCCCTGAAATCCTGCCCTTGCCAAGAGCCACAGGTCACAAAGCCCACAGCCCCAGGGCAGGGGGCTGCAGGAGCCCACGTGGGGAGGCTGAGGGGCTGTGGAGGGGTTCAGGAGAGGCTGTGGGGCTGTGAGGGGATACAGGAGAGGCTGAGGGGCTGTTGGCACTCTGGCAAGTGCTGCCAGAGCTCCCTGAGCCCTCCCCTCTCCCCCAGGGGACGTGGGTGCCAGGCACAGCCCGTGCTGACCCGGGGCACCCAGACAATGGCTCCTTTGAAGGGCACAAACCCAGCTGGGGCGGCCAAACCCTCCACATCACAGGGCCAGGCCCTGCACTTCAGAGAGAGGCTCTGCAGAGCTCCCCAACCTCCAACCACCCCCAACCTCCAACCAGCCCCAACCTCCAACCAGCCCCACTCGTGGGAAGTGGTTTTACAGCTCTGCATAAATCGAGAGGCCAGTAAACATCTGTGTGTGCCCACGGGGTTTACTGGCAGCTGGAAAGTCTCACACCCCCCCGTGGGGCTCCAACCCTCCCCCCTCCCCCAGTGACACAGCCCTGCCTGCAGAGAGGGGCCACACCAGCCCTGTGCACTTGGGGGGCTGAAGGGGGGCTGAGGGCCACTGGTGCCCATCCCTGGAGGGGTTTAACAGACCTGTGGATGTGGCACTTGGGGACATGGGGCAGTGGTGGCCTTGGCAGTGCTGGGGGCATGGTTGGATTCGATGATCTCAGAGGGCTTATCCAGCCTTAATGATTCCATGATCCTATAATTAGGGAAGTCCTCCAGCCTGGCAATGGCCCTGACACAAGTTGAAAGGTTATCTCTGCTCTCAGCCCCCTCAGTGAGGAGGGGAAGGTTGTTCTCAGCCACCCCTGAAGCACCCCTGGGGTGTAGTTGACCGCCCTGTGCTCCCTGGGCCCCCCACACCCATCCCACCAAACCCCTGGAGAGCTGCACTCCAGGAGCACCAAGGAAAATGAAAACAATCAACTTGTGTCCTGTTTATGATGAGCAGACAAGTCCCAGTGGGTTCATTTAAAAACTGGGTTTGGTTTTCAGAGAACCACAGAATGGTTTGGGTGGGAAGGGACCTTAAAGCCCATCCATTCCCCGCCCCCTGCCATGGACAGGGACACCTTCCACCAGCCCAGGTTGCTCCAAGCCCTG
>JAWWES010000048.1:10584759-10596532 GCA_035583135.1 Lophotriccus pileatus
GCCTCTGGGGGAAGAACCTTGTGCTGAGATCCACCCTGAGCCTGCCCTGACACAGCTCCAGCCATTCCCTGGGGGCTCTCCCTGGTCCCCCCAGAGCAGAGCTCAGGCTTGTCCTTCCTCTGGCCCTTCTATTCCACGTGTTTTAGCCTTACAGGAAGGTTGTTTTGTAAGAAAACAAGTGCCATTCCTGTGGGCAGCCTGATATCTCCTCAACTTCCCAAATCCCCACGTGGCTCTTGCCATCCCTGACAGATGAGCCAGAGGGAGGGGAAAAGCTGTCAGCATTCCTGGCTGTCCTCCTGCCCCTGGAGCTTTGCTTGCTGTGAACTTTAACTCTTCATTCATGTAATTCATGAACTTTAGTACTTCATTTAACAGCTCCCCAGGGAAGGTTTTGTTAATCCTTCCTGCTGCCAGGCAGCCTTTTCCTGAGAGCCCTGCCAGCGTTTCCCTCAGCTCTGGTTCTGTTAGTCCTGGCCCCAGCCCCTGATGTATCACTGTTTTCCTAATGCTTGTGCCTTTCATTTGTTAAAAGATCCTGGAGCCTTTAGATGGATGAGGCTGTAAATCATGGCAGGGCCACGGGTTCCCTCTTGTCTGACCACTGGGAGGTTAAGCAGGAAAGAAATTTAGCCAAAATTGGGGTGTTCTGGGTATCATTTTTCTTCTCAGAGTAAAAGCTTCTGGGCGAACTTTGTTTTTCAGCTGTGGCACAACAACAAATGAGGCTGAAAGTGCTAAATTAATTTAGTTTAGGGAATCATGGAATGGTTTGGGTTGGAAGGGACCATCTTCTGCCACCCCCTGCCATGGGCAGGGACACCTTCCACTAGCCCAGGTTGGTCCAACCTGGCCTTGGACACTTCCAGGGATGGGGCAGCCACAGCTTCTCTGGGAACCTGTGCCAGGGCCTCCCCACCCTCACAGGGAACAATTTCTTCCCAATATCCAACCTAAATTTCCCCTCTTTGAGTTGGAACCCATCACTCCTTGTCCTGTCACTGCAGTTCCTGATGCAGAGTCCCTTCCTGGCTGCCTTGGAGCCCCTTCAGCTCCTGGAAGGTGCTTGGAGGTCTCCACACAACCTTCTCTCCTCCAGGCTGAACAGCCCCAACTTTCTCAGCCTTTACATGCAGTTCAGGTACCTCTTTTTGATTTTTCTCCCCCTGCAATATTAATTTGCAGGATGTTTGATGTAACCAAATAGAAACCAGGGAGACAGTGGGCAGCTGGACATCCAGGAGAGAGCTCCTCAAAGAGGAGGAGAAGTGGCAGCAGCACCATCCTGTTGGTCACATTTGGCTGCAGCTGGGGCTGAGTTTGGGAAGCAAATCTGCGGGAAACCCTTTGAAACACTTAGAAGGGGATTTATCCCAGTGGCAGGGGGTGCTGAGCCCCTTGTCTGGATCTTTGCCCTGGGCCAGATGCTCCTGACCCCTCAGAACTGGGTTCTGTGTGCCCACAGGGGCTGTGCTGCTCTGCCTGTTGGAAGAGATTCCTTCTTCCCTTCACCTCTAGCTGAGGTTCAGGTGCTTTGATTCAAATAAAACCCACCCCCTCCTCCAGCAGATTGCAGTGGAGCTGTGCTGAGCCCTGATTCCAGGGAATCCAGCTGTATCCACAGGTTTCTCATCTGTAGGTTCTCTTCTTCGGGAATACACACCAGGGGATGACTCTTCATATTTTTTGGCAGTGAAAAAAGGGCCTGAAAAGCTGGCTCTTGTCACTGCTTGCTTGATTTGTTATGGAAAGGCAGGAATCTGCCTTGGATTTACTACAGGGCTTTCTGCTCCATCACCACAGCTTGAGAAGTTTGCTCTGTGCAGAGTTACCTTCTGTTCTCTCCACTCCAACCCTAAATAACAGATATGAAAGGTTTATTAAGCAAATAAGCACGAATCCCTGGGCTGGGAATTCCCATTTCCCCCACCAGGAGTATCTGAAGCCGATCACTTGCCAAAGGGGAAGAGTCAGGGGTTGCAGCTCAGGATTATTTTGTTTACAGGCTTTCACATCAGGGTGTGGGGAGGGAAAATTATGATCATCTCTGGGAGGGGAAAAATGATCATTGAGCTGTATTTCTGCCCTGCCAAATTGATGTTTTAGGTGCCTTTGTCAGCCCCTGCAGTGACAGGGAGGTAGAAATGCTTTAAATGCAGAAAGACTCTTTCCATATTTGAAGAATGTCTTGGGTGGGATGTGTCATTTGGGAGTAAATCAATTTGCTGCATTTTAAATATTGTGACATGCTCCATAATGCAGAGTTAGTTCTTCTGGGAGAATTGGCCTGGCTTGAGATTGTAGAGCACATGTCCATGTTTAAATCCTGCTGAGCATTTTGAGTGGCTCCCAAATCACAGAATCATGGAATGCTTGGGGTTGGAAGGGCCCTTAAAGCTCAGCCAGTCCCACCCCCTGCCATGGGCAGGGACACTTTCCACTAGCCCAGGGTGCTCAGTGTAAGGCAGAGCCTTTCCTTGGGCCTAGTTCTGGCTTAAATGATGGCTTCTGGCAGGAGAAACTCTTTATTTAACACTTAATAGATACAATCCTCATTTTCCATCTCCTGCCTTCCTTATGCACAAGGCTTTCCCAGCAATATTAATATTTTACTGTTGGAGAGTCTTGCTGATAAATGAGGATCAAGGCTCAAGAAATGAGCTTTTAAACCCACCAAATGACTGGTAATTATTAGATGTAGCCTTGGAGGGGAGTTTTGATGTGCTGTGGAACCCAAGGAATTGCTTCCTTGAAAGCTCAGCAAACGGAGTGTGAGGAAGCACAAGGTGGATCCAGCTTTCTACTTCAGGAAGGACCATGGTGTGGTTGTTGGAAAACACCTTCCTGCACAACGTTCCTGAGCCTGGGGGCCCAGTTTTATCCAAAATGAGTAAGGAAGGCAATGATCTCTGTCCCTAAATATTTTACTCTCCTGCTTCCTTCTCCAGTGCTTATCAGGAACTGTTTTGTCCTTAAACCTCTGAGTCTGTCTCTGGGGTTTTTATTGCTACTTCTGATTTTTTTTTTTCCTTCCTGAGGCACCTCTTATTTCCTCAGGTACAAAATAAGCCTGTTTACATCCAGGAGCAGCCCAATCCCCTCCCTGCTTGGGAAGAACAGTCTGGCAAGTCAGGAGCACTGGTTTCCTTAGTGATGCTGACAGTTGGTGGGCAGACTCACAAACTGGAAGCGTTTCTATGAACTTCTTGATGAGTTTGGCACGAAAGAGCCTTGGATGTGAAATACCCTCAGCTTTGTGCAGACAAAATGTCCTCTGCTTGGTTTTGTTTGTTGTTTATCCATAACTCCTGTAATAAAAGCCATAAAGGGCTGACAGATTACAAGTTGCATGAAATATCCGAGTCATTATTTACACTTTGATGCTTCTTTGTGCAGACATGAGACAATAAATACCCAGAAAGTCTCGGGAGTGACACTCAGCGGGGGATTCACCACTTTTTTACGTGCCAGGGCTTGCTTTTCCTGCTTGGAACTGTATCCTAATACCTGATATTCCTGGCCTTTGGTTTTTAGTAAGCTGCAGGGGCTCAGCTGGAAGCCAGACTTCCATGGGGTGCTGCTGGAGTCGGCTGTGGGGCAGGGATCCCAAAGATCCTTGCAGCATTTTTGCTGGTGGCTGAGTTCTGGGGGTGCCTGTGGGTGCTGCGTCGGGGGGGCTTGTGGAGAGCACAAATTCTGCTCTGTGAACTCCTGGGCTGTCACTGGAGTGGGGTGGGTTCCTCTTCCAAATCTGTGTCGCTCCAGACACCGGTTTGTGGAGATATGGGGTGGCTGTGCTGTCACAGAACACTGGGGATCAAATCCTGGAGTCCCTCTCGCTCTTGGATGGGATTTAACACCCTGCTTGTTAAACCATCCTTGAGAATGTCATTGCTGTGTTAGCAGGAAAAAATCCAGTGTGTTGTGGGGGTTTTCCTTTCCAATTTACTGCCCTGAATTACCAAAGGGTCAGATCAGAGTCTGAAGGGAAAAGGGATAAAATGCAGGATTACACCGAAACAGGAATTGCTGTGTGGGCACTTGCCTCAGCTTTCACTGGTTTAACTGAGCCACAGTATTTGAAGTGTGATGCTGGAATCTAAATGGTTGTAATGGTGGTAATTCACTGTCTTTGAACAGAGAGAACATGAGCTCCAGGAAGGAGATGTTGGAAGGAGAGAGAACCCTGGCAAGAAGGAGGAGGAGGAGGAGAAGAGGGAGATGATAACGCCGGCCCTGAGGGACGCGCTCACGAAACAAGGTGAGGCTGCACAGCCCTGGGGTGGGACAGGGTGGGGGGTCTTGGTGGTGGACTTGGACCAGAGCAGTGGAAGAGGGTGTTCTTTGTGTGACAGATGCTGCTCTGGACCTTCAGGCATGGTAGGACAAAGATCACAGAATCACAGGATAGTTGGGGTTGGAAGGCACCTCTGGAGATCATCCAGTCCAACCCCCTGCCCAGGCAGGGTCACCTGGAGCAGGTGACACAGGAACACATCCAGGTGGGTTTGGGATGTCTCTGGAGAGGGAGACTCCACGCCCTGCCTGGGCAGCTGTTCCAGGGTTCTTTCTCCATGGAAAGAAGTTCTTCGTCATATTGAGGTGGAACTTGTGGTTTAGTTTATGGACTGTCACTGGGCACCACTGAGGAGAGTTTGGCACCATCCTCTTGGCTCCTTGGAGATATTTGTATGGATTGATGGGATCTCTGCTGAGTCTTCTCTTCTCTAGACTAACCAGGCCCAGCTCCTTCAGTCTCTGCTCATCAGAGAGAGGCTCCAGACCCCACATCACATCCGTGGCCTCCTGGAGCAGCTCCAGGAGCTCCCTGTCCCTGCTGTGCTGAGGAGCCAGAGCTGGGCCAGCCCTGCAGATGTGCCTGCCCAGGGCTGGGCAGAGGGGCAGGGCTCCTCCCTGACCTGTTCCAATGCTCTTCCTGATGCTCCCCAGGATCCCATTTTCCCTGCTGGCCCCAGGACACACTTCTGGCTCGTGGAGAACTTGTCATCCAGGGTTTAAAGTATCTGCTGGGGCAGCTTGGGAGTGATGCTGATGGTCCCACATGCCTCCAGCTGCCAGAGTGGAGGTTCCTCAGAGAATATTTCAAGATCAGCTTTGCACCTGTGCTTTCCCTTTAGTCCCCTGCTTTTATTTCAGTTTCAAACTCTGCTTTTGTTACTGAAACGTATTCCAGACTAGGAAGGAGTTCAAACTGATTTTAAACTAACCATCCACTAGATGATTAGGTCAGATCTCCAGTGAGCTCTGAAGAACAGTTGGAATGAATTTCATGGATTTTTGAAAGCCAAGGACAAGCATGAGAGGAGCCAGACTGAGCCCTGCAGTTGTGGCAGAACCAGGAAAGGTGATGGAGCTTCCCCTTGCTGCTCAGGTGGAGACTGAAGGGAGTTTAGTCTAATTTCTTTTATCTCTCAGCACAAAGCATGCCCAGTTTTGTTGCTCAGTCAATATTATGGAATCATTAAGGTTGGAAAAGGTCTTTCAGATCATCAAGTCCAACTACCAACTCAGCACCCCCACCACGTTCACCACTGACCCACGTCCTCAAGTGCCACATGCACATGTTTTTGAGCACTGCCAGGGCTGGTGACTCCCCCACTGCCCTGGACATCTCCCCTGGTGCTTCTGGGAAGGCCCTTGTGGTCACTGAGAGCCCAGCTCTGAAGTTCTCCCCGTGCCCCTGTGATCGTTGCTTTGGGACACAGGACCCCAGGTGGGCTGTGGTACCTGTGCTGCTGACCCTGAGAGGGAGAACGGGTGGGTGTGGGCACCCTGCCCTGCCTTTTTTGGGGTGCAGGGCTCTGTGCTGGCCCTGGGTGGTGTTGGTAGGGTTGTGGGACTGTTTCTCACTGTCTCACCCAGTCACTGTTGCTTTGTTTCGAGACTCTGCTTTTAGAAGAAGTGGCCATTTGGCAGATGAAAGCAGTGCTGGAGGGAAGGTCACTTTCCTCCCCGAATTTTTTTGACACAAAGGAAGGCTCCCTAGGGAGATTTGATTTCCTTGTGATGCTCCAGGGACAGGAATTCATTATCCAGATTAGTGGGTCCGTATTTCTCCCTTCCTTTGGCATTCAGGGTAATGCCAGTATGGGATCAACTAGTAGGAGCTGCTGTTTCAAATCTGCATTTATCAAAGACTTGAAACTATGGTGTCTGTCTCCTTGTAGTTCCAGCTGCCTCTCCCAGCCCTTCCCTCTGCTGCTCAACCAATTCTTTAATGGTCATTCAGCAGTGAAGAAGAAGAAAAGTTGTTTGTTTTCCATACCATATAATGTTTTTCCTGCCAATAACAAACCAAGAGAGGTTTTTGGAGCTATAAAGATAAACCAACTCCTTCCTTCCCTCAGCATTATTCCCTCCACAGATAACAAGTGCAGTGTAGTCAAAAGAGAACCTGATTTATTTAGCAGCAACTGGTTGCTTTGGGAGTGGAATCACAGAGTGCTTTGGGTTGAAAGGGACCTTAAAAATCATCCAGTCCCACCCCCTGCCATGTGCAGGGACACCTTCCACTAGCCCAGGGTGCTCCAACCTGGCCTTGGACACCTCCAAGGATGGGGCAGCCACAGCTTCTCTGGGCAACCTGTGCCAGGGCCTCCCCACCTGAACAGGGAAGGATTCCTTCCCAATGTCTTACCTAAATTTACTCTCTTTTAGTTTCCATCCCAGCAGGGCTCTGAATTTTCAGCCTGGTCCTCCTTGCTCCTTCTGAGGGATTCACCAACGAGGTGGACAGAGGATGCAGCCCCAGTAGAGACACTTTGTCTGGTGCTCCCAGACATTTGGAGTTTGAGGGATGCTGAGGGGTGAGGGTCAGGCATATCCCAGCCCCTGCACCTGACAATCAGGGTGAGCCAGAAGCACAGCTCCACAGCCGGTCCCTAAAGCTCAAAAAATTCCTGAAATTCAAGTTTTCTTTGTTTTGTCCTTTCGTGCCAAGGATTTGGAGCAAGGAGGCTTTTTTATTTCACTTTAATTTGCCTTGAAGTGCTGTGCACTTCATCCTCTTTGATGTGCAAAGGTCTGAGGCATCAGGGAACTGTGTTGCCTGGGGTGTGTTTTTTTCCAGATGATGCCCTTGCTGGGGGAGGATGGAACCTCTGACAAGGCACACATTTCTTATCAGCTGTGAGCAACATCCTGCCCTGCCATGACTTCAGGGTTTCCTCTGGAATGCAGCCAGAGGTGACCAGCACTGCTCATGCCACCAGCCAAGGTGGCCCTGCTCTCCCCCTGACCCTCCACGCTGGTCACTCCCCCAGGGGTCCCACTGGAGCCTCTTCTGGGACGTGACATCATCTGAAAAATCCCAGCATTTCTCCACCTGTGTCAAGAATGGTGGGGGTGAAATTCCTGGGTGCTGGTGGGAAGTCACTGGTGCCGGAGCTGGGCAGGACAGAGGCAGCTGCAGATGATGGATCTTTGTCTCAGAGGCAGTTTCTGAAGTCAGGACATTTTTAATTACTTCCTTTTCTGAGCTAATCCCAATTCCTCCTCATTAAACCCTGCTAGAAATAGCACCTTACATCAGCCTGTCTCACCATTTTTTTCCAGGTTCCCCTTTCATTCAAGATGGAGAATTTCCCCATTTCTGCTGTCACTGAGTCTATTTTGGGCACTTGCTTTCCTTAGCACTTTCTCCTGGGATTTTTTTGAAGGGACTTGTAGAAAACCTCTTTGTGTAAATCAGAGCAGCATCAGCCAGACTCCTTCAAATCCCACTGACTCCAAGCAGTGCCTGCTGAGTCAGGAATCCTGAAACCACTGGATCCAGGATGGGAAAGCTTCCATCTCACAGCACCATTTTGCTGTGCAATGAACTTAATCCCTTGGGAGATGTTCCAGCCCACTTTGCCCACTCCTCCATGTCCAACTTCGAGTCTCAAGGGTAGAGAGATTCTTCATCTGAAACACACCCAACCTCTCTTCCTGAAAGGAGGAAGAGCTGGAAGAGGTGACTCTCTCATTTCATCGTGACTGGAATGTGGGGTTTGGGTAAGGAAACATTTTTTTAGGATTGTGTTGCGACATCTGAGGGCATCATTGACAGGACTTTAACCTCCCACCTCCATCCAGCTGGTGGAGTGAGGGCCTTGCTTGGATTTCTAAGGAAAAATTAGATTCCTAGAAAACCAAACAACCTGGCTCCTGGATTATTTTTTTTGCTTTCAGCAGTAGAAAAGTTCCAGCCCTTCCCAGTCCTCTGTAAAACACGTTGTCTAAGCTAAAGTGACTCAGCTAAATTAAGGAATTTTTTGTTTTTAATAACTAAAAAAATGATCCCTGAGAGTCCAAAATAATTTGGCATCTTCACAATGGCAAAGGGATGAAGGCAGGGAGGTGTCCAGCTGCCTGAGAGGGGAAATCAAGCTGAAAACATTGGAATAATGGGTGCAGATTTCCAACTGATTCTTCTGTTTTCACGAGACTCATCTTTTCTCAGCTGAGTCCCGTCTTTATTTCCTCCCCATAAATGGAGTTTTGGGCAGGAGCAGATGGCTGGAGGTGGTGGATCTGCAGACATGACCCACGAATGCTTGAAGGCTCAATCACAGGGAACAGCTCAGAGCTCTTACGTACTTCCACAGTTGTGTTCCCTGGGCAGCCAGCCGGGATCCAAGGGAGCTGGAGCTCACTCACAGCCGGCTCCTGGTCCAGCTGGAACTGTTGGAACGCCGAGTTCCCACCTCCTGCCTGGCCAGGAGCCCCCCTCATCCTCCTGGGATAGCTGGGAACAGGCAACATGACAAGTGGAGTGAGGGAATGGGATCTGGACTGAGGAGTGAGCCTGTGAGGGGCCTCTGCAGAGGGAAGGACGGAGAGGGGGCCGTGGTGTGTCCAGGAAGGTGATGCCCACCTTGGCAAGAGCCACATGTGGTTAACATGGGGTTAACCTGACTGGGTGAGGGGCATCACCACAGCTCCCACCAGGAGCCTCCCTGAGGGTGGGGCATCCCTGGGACTATTTCTGTGCAAGTCCAAGGTGGCCTTGTCCTCCAGACCCCTCTCTGGCTGCCTGGAGCACAGCAGTTACCCTGCCTGGAGCAGAGAATTATCCTGCCTGGAGCAGAGCCGTTATCCCTCATGGAGCAGAGCAGTTATCCCTCATGGAGCAGAGCAGTTATCCCTCATGGAGCCAACCAGCCATGGCTGGTGGAGGGCTGTGCCCACCACGCAGCGCTGGAGGATATTTGGAAAACACCAGGTTATTTCCAGAAGGTTCCTGGGGCAGGAGCTGGAGCCTTTAATAGAAACAGGATGAGTCAGTGCCCAGCACTGTGGGGAGGCTGCAGAGGTGCTGCTGGTGAGGTTGAGTTGCTCCACTTGACGTTATAATCCTTCCACTGTAAGCAGCCCCCAGGACATCACCACTCCGTGATGTCTTGAAAAGAAAGAGGAGGCGCATCCCAGGAGTGCCTGCTTCCCTCTGGTGAACACAAGTCCTTCTAGGAACGTCTCATTACAGCTGGACAGCCCCCAGCTCTTCCCAGAGCATTCATCACCTCCCTGCCAGGCCTTCCCTCTCCTCTTCAGCGACAGAGAGGAGTTTGTGAGACCTCCCTGTGCAGGCTGGTGGATTCTTCCCAGTGAACCATCCCTGTCCCAGCCTTTGCCCAGCCCTGGGAGAGCTGTGAGCTCTTACCCTCTCCCATACAATGAGCTACTTCCCCTGGTCTGTGGTTGTGACAATTTTCTGCAGAGACAGGATTCTCTTTTCTTCCCAACATCCCAATTTCTGCTCATTATCTCACCCCCACACACACCAGTTGCTCTGCTCCTGATCTTCAGAAGCAGTGTCTCCTTCCTCCCTCTGCTCCTGGAGCTCCATCTGCCTCATCCTCAGGGTCACAAAGTCTCCAAGCATCTTTTGGCTCTCTGCAAACCCCAAGGCTAAGAATGAAAGGCCTCACCTACCAATAGCCCTTGAAATTTAACTGTCTGATCCAAATTGGTCATTCAGGGTCTCCTTAGACAATCTGGAGTGCTACAGGCACTTCCAGGAGATAACACCCCATCTCAGCTCTCCCTTCCCTTAAACTGAGGAGGAAACTCGAGTGCTTCAGCTCCTGGCACTCCTGTCTCATGCCCACCACTACCCATGCTGGTGCCTGCAGTGCTGTCACGGCTGCAGGACATGCCCTGAGCACCTCCAGCTCTGTGGAACAGGTCCAGGGCACTGGTGACAGCTCCCATCTCCTGCTGCTGGGGCAGCCTGTGAGGGAAGCAGTCTGTTGTAAAGGACCTTTTCCATCCCCTTTTTCCCTAACCAGCCTCATCCCATTGATGCCCTTCTGCACAGCTCTGTCCTTCGGGCTGCTCAGGCAGGTTGGGCAACAGAGGGTTTGACAAACGCAGGAACCTCCACAGAGGAACTTCTTGCTAAGGGACAGGCATGAAAGAAGCAGAAATAGCCACAGTGGCTGTTTCATATCCTGTGTCACTGGGGAGGCTCTGAATCGAGGGGGGAGCTTCACTCTTCCGGGGCTGGGGCTGCTCTGTTCCATCACGAGACTGCACCACGAGTGGACCCTCCTCTGGTGGAATTTCCGTCGTGCCTGCGTAAGGCTCCACATGGACCTCTCTCCCCATAAATTGAGGGGCTGGTGACCGTCCCAGCATCAGCCAGAAAAGAGGCTTTCCAGCTCCCCTTGCCTGCTGAGCTCCAGCCACCACTTCTCTGCTGACATGAAGGTCTCCGTGCTTGCCCTCGCCGTCCTCGTCGTTGCCTTCTGCTACCAGAGCTCTGCTGCACCACGTAAGTCCAGGGGCTCCCCATCCTCCCTAAATGGGGACAGGAGAGATGTCCCTGCTGGGACAGAGTCCCTTCTGCCAGCACTTCCACCCTGGGTCCCCCCCATGTTGTCAGACCATCTTCAGGCAGGTGCTCCAGGGTCGTGGGGGCTCTCCTGCCATGGGAAAGGCACAGCTCAAAGATCATTAGGATATAAAACCTAAACCCTATTTTACCCTTTTTGTAGTAAAAAAGGGTTCAAACCACAACCACACCCCCACACACACACTGCTGCAGAGGTCAGTGATGCTGTGCAGGGCACCCTGAGGAGGGCTGGGGGTGGCCAGGTTTGGGCTGGGAGATGTTGCCTGGTGATGTGGGCTCTGTCAGTGCCAGCTCGGGGCAAAACCAACAGGGGAAAAACTGAAGGAAGAATTAAAAAGGCCTCATCTTTTCCCTTCCTCCTCCACATCATCCCCACTCCCCAGACCCAGGGCTGTGGGATCCCAGCTCCCTGGCCCTGATCCCCACCCCTTGCCACTGCTGATGATTGTCTTTGCCCTCCACAGTTGGTTCCGACCCCCCGACCTCCTGCTGCTTCTCCTACTTCTCCCGGCAGCTGCCCTGGAGCTTTGTGACGGATTATTATGAGACCAACAGCAAGTGCCCCCAGCCAGGCGTTGTGTAAGTCCCCTCCTCAGGGCAGTGGGGGGCTTGGGATGAGGATCCAGGGAGGGAAACACCCCTTTTCCAAAGACAGGGAATGGAGGCTGGGGGAGACAAGAAGTACAGGGTGATGCTCTGTGGGTTTATCCTTAGGAGTATCCTTGGGAGAGGCTGGAATTGGGCAGGGCTCTTGTTCTGTCCCTGGAATCCCCTGCTGGGATGGAAACTAAAGAAGAGTAAATTTAGATAAGACATTGGGAAGAAACTCTTCCCTTTCAGGGTGGGGAGGCCCTGGCACAGGTTGCCCAGAGAAGCTGTGGCTGCCCCATCCCTGGAAGTGTCCAAGGCCAGGCT
>JAWWES010000048.1:10621645-10664610 GCA_035583135.1 Lophotriccus pileatus
GGGGGGGGGGGGGGGGGGGGGGGCCGGGGGGGGCGGGGGCGGCGCCGGCGGGGGCGTGTCCCGCGGTGAGGGGCAGGGGGGCGGGCCAATGGCGCGGGGCCCGGGCGGCGGCGGCGCGGAGCGGGGCCGGGGCGGCGGCGGGGCCGGGGCCGCCATGGACCGCGTGAGCAGCACCATGAAGCAGGTGGCCAACCCGCTGCCCAAGGTGCTGAGCCGGCGGGCGGGCGGCGGCGGCGGCCTGGAGGCGGAGCGGGAGAGCTTCGAGCGCGCCCAGGTGCGGGCGGGGCGGGGGATGCGGACGGAGGGTGGGGGGGTGAAGTTCTGCGCGAGGGGGCGTGGTCTGTGTGTGGGCGTGGTCTGTCAGGTACTCGAGTTGGTCCAAGGGGCGGGGCTTGCTCGAAAGGGCGGGGTTATGGTCGATGGGCGTGGTTTATCTGAGTGGGCGTGGTCACCCAGGTGAGAAGGGGCGGGGCCAGCTCGGGTTTACCTGGCAGGTAACCCGGGTGCTGGCACAACTGGGCGGAGTTTTGGGAAGGGGTGGAGCTTGTGTGGGTGGGCGTGTCCCTTCCAGGTGATTTGGGTGGGCTCCGGTGGGCGTGGCTGCTCAGGTGGGTGCAGATTGGCGCGGTGGGCGTGGTCGCCCGGTCCCGCCCACCGGGGGACAGTGGGGTCACCATGTGGAGACAGCGATGGGGACCCTCGGGATGCTGTGGCTGAGCCCCGGGGCAGCCTGGGGACATCGCGGGGCGGTGGCACCTGGGGACTCTGAGCCCAGCCCAGCAGGGGCTGCTCAGCCCGGACCCCCCACCAGCGGGGCTGGGGACATTCACCCACTGGGGTGGGGACTCCGAGCCCAGCCACAGCCAGGCACTGTGCCCAGGCCAGTGCCACCCTGTCCTTGGAGCCGCCCTGGGAACACACAGGCTCTGTGTCCGCCGGCTGCAGGGATGTGGAGTGGCTCTGTGGCCCGTGGGATGAGCCACACCCTGCTGGGCCCTCCCAGAGAGCTCTGGTGCCACTCGGGGGCTGTCCCTCTGCCTGGCTCCCGGGAGGAGGAACCAACGTGTTGAAAAGCAGATGGAGTTTGCTCCTCCTCAGCAGCATCCCGAGTGTCCAGATGGGGCCTTCCCACCAGTCACCCAGGTTTTAGGTGTCCCACAGGGAGGGAAGGGTGTCAACAGAGCTGTGAGGGCAGCAGGGGGGGAAAAAGTGGTGGTTTGGAGAAAGGACGTGCTGGGAAGCTTGGACAAGGCTTGGGGAGGGTGGAGAGGGAGGGATGGCAGCGGGAGGAGAAGGGGACATCTCAGCCCTGCTCCATATCCAGGGATGGAAAGTACTGGTTGGAGAGGAAGGCAAACTGAGGGCAGGACCAGTGGGATCGGACCTGGATGAGCCCAGAGTGGGAACAGCAACATGGGGGATGAAACTAAAGCCCAAGGATCAGCTCTGAGGGGGGTTTTGCAGGTAGAAAACCCAGCAGGGTGTGAGGCTGGACGGGGAACACACACAGGGCTCTGCTCAGGTTACCTCAGACATCTATTATTTATCCAGAATGCTGAAGTTTGCACATGGAGCTTCTTGGATCAGCCATGGGATGCCTGGAGTTCCCATGGGCTTCCCAAGAGCTGCTGCTCTCTGGGAAGGGCTGAGCTTGGCCCCCACCACCTCTCCCCACGAGCTGGATTTCATCTTCCCCCTCAGATTCCCAGACTAATCAGCATGTCCCTGCCTGGCTTTTCCTTCTCTACTTCAGCTCCGTGCCATTCCCTTTCTCACTCCGTTTTTAATTCCACACACACTTGTTTTTTGGTAATTCTCTCTTTCTCTCTAGTTTAGGGAACTTGCCAGGCACCCCTTAGGTCTTGGTCATCCAGTTTACGTCCAACTTCTCCTTTTAGAGGTTTTTTTAGAGTGACTTTGTGGGTTTGGGTTTTTTCTTTTCGAAAGTGACTTTTCTTAAGAAAAGTTCCAGCTGTTGAATGGCTTTAAAACGAAGATTTTTACCCGTGTTTCTGCGTGTACAGACTCCTTCCCTCCTCCACTCCAAACCACAAAGCCTATTTTGGGCTAAAAGAGCCCAACCAGGCAAAAACTGTGTCCAAGGGGGCCTTTGGGGAGCCCGAGGAACACCTGCTTGGGTTGGGAACACCCGATTTATGGGGTCTGAGCACCCTACAAAGCTCTGCTGGTGGTGGGACACCCCAGTAGTGGGGAGGTGTGGTGGTGGGAAGCCCTGGTGGTGGTGGGATGTTGTGGTGGTGGGAAGCTCCCCTGGTGGTGGGACGATTCCAAGGAGGTTGTGGTGGTGAGATGCTCTTGTGGTGGTGGGACATTCTGGGGGTGGAACACTTTCGTGGTGGTGGGAAACTCTGGTGGTGAGATGGTTCCATGGTGGTGGGATGCTCTCGTGGGGGTGGAAAGCTGTGGACACACCCAGGGGCTCCCCTTGTCCTTTCCCATCAGTGCTGACAGTTTTCATGAGAAGTTGAGCAACAGAGACACCAAATCCTGCTGTTCAGGGTCCAGCCCTGCCATGAGGGGACAAGTGTTGCAACAACTGTCCCCCCTTTCTCTGGTGATTCACCAACACTCCTCGCCCCAGAGTTGGTCCAGTAAATCTTTGGGCAGAGCAAAGGTCTCCAAGGGAGGGGAGGACCCACCAAAAGTGAAAGTTCTGCCATGTTTTAAGATAAATATTTGCATTTCCTATGGTATCTGATGTTTGCATCCCCTCAAAGTTCTCCTGGGTGGATTGAGGGGCATGTCCTGCTGTCAGAGCTCTGGAAGGAAGGTCTTCCTTGTTTAGGTTGGGGCGTTGGGATCTTCTCTTCTTGGGTGTCCCTCCTCTTTCCTCACTGCAGACATCCTTGTGCCATGATGGAGCCAAGGAGAGGAATTCCTTCTGGGCTGGGCTGGTTGGCAAAGACCAGATGTTGGATGAGCCGAGGTCTTGAGGGTCAAAGTGGAGCCAGAAGGATGAAGGACTTCAGCAGGGCAGGGAGGATTGCAGATTCCCAAAGGTGCTGCGTGGCATTCCCAAGCACCAGCTGGCCCCTGGAAAGCTGGAGAGGTGGGAAGGTCTCCTTCCTGCCCAGCTCAGCTGTTCCTGCTCCATCCCCTTCCCCTTTTGTGAAGCTGGAGAGAGGCAGAAGTGCTTGGACAGCGAAGATGAGGGGAGTGCCCTTGGAGTGCCTGCAGGATGAGCACTGAGCTCCAGCCCTTCTCCCCACCCCTGTGGCTTCTGGGTGGAAGGGAAGCAGCAATTTGTGGTGTGTTGTCCTCTCCTGGGCTGCAGAGCCTCCAGCACAACTGTCCCTGTCCCACACCACTGCAGGGCCCTGCCCCGAGTCAGCACTGCGTCCCAGGGAGGAGGACATGAGGTGCAGACAGTGCCTGGGGTTGTGGAAGGGGACAGAAATTCCATGTTTGTCCCCCCAGAGCCTGTGACTTGCCGGGGTTTTGTGCCAGGAGATGTGGCTGCGTGCCCAGCACGATCCCTGTGCCACGGGGACAATCCCAAGGGTGATCCGTCCTCAGAGCGTGAGCGCCGGGAGAAGACACTTCCTTAAAATTCCTGCAGAAAATCTCAAAACCTCGCACTTCAGCTCCTTTGGCTGCTGCTGGGAAAGTCGTGGAGTAGCAAAGGGAAACAGGGACCACGTGGGCTGCCACAGCCACCAGCAGCACATTTTCACGCTGGGTCCTCGGGACTGTGTGCAGCACTGAAAGCCATTTATGACTCACAAATGTCCCTGGAAAGACACGTTTGCAGCAGAAGGTGATTGTTGTTCTGGCTGCATCCCCGCTCCTGCCATCAGAGTCCCCGAGGTGGTGCTAGAGGTGTCAGATCCTCCAGCTCAGGGATTCCTGGTGGGAAGGTGTGACACGTTCCTGGCAGGGCACAGCTGGTGCTACATCCCTGCCCCCACCACCGAAGGTTTTTAAGGTCTTGGTTATCCCTGAGCAATCCCTCGGGGGCTGCAAAGCTGTTTTCCATCCTGCCTTGCTGCTGGAGGAGCCCTCTCAAAAATCAGGAGCGGAGAGATGGTGCAAAAGAAGGAGGAAAAGCGTGAGGTACAGGTGAAATGGATTTGCTGGAAATGCCCTGGTATTGGTTAATAAATCCTTTTGGCGTGGGAACCAAACTTTCTCACAGCCAAGGGCAGGTTAAAAGCAGCTTTGTGCCACCTCCAGGCACCATTGCAGCCCCACTCATGCGATTAATCCCTTTCTCCTGCCGTTTATATCGTTGGGAATACGGCCCTGTGTGTCCCACCCACAGCAGCCCTGCTGGTTTCAGACCTGACCCAGCTCAGTCCAGCTCTCAGTCGTGGAGGAAATACCATGTTACTACCGAAAAAAAACCACCACAAAAAAACAATTCTTGTGGTTCGGATGCTGCAGCCTGAGGCAGCTTTTGCCAAGAACCTCAGTTCTTACACAGGAAATGAGGCTCCTTTCAAAGCACCAGAGTGGGGCTATATATATACAGCCTCTCCAAAAAGATATTTAAAGCAACATATTGACACTGGCGAGAACGGGATAAAAAATAGCTCCTTGGCTGCGGGGAGCGAGGGCTGGAGGCAGCTGAGCCCATCCTGGGGGAGTAGGTGATACAGGGGATTAATTCATGGCTCTTTCATCTCCAGGAAAAGGAGCTCCTGGGCTTTGTGCTGTGTGAACCCCCTCCTCGTGCTTTTGGCCTCCTGGCTTTTGATGGGAATTAGAGGTGCTGGGGATTGAGTGCCAGCTTCGGCAGCGAAGAAATGAGTCATCTCGTGTCTTTTCTTTTTTTTTTCCCCTCTTAGGAACTTATTTCCATCCCCAGGGAGAGAAAATAGTTTGTCTTGTAGCAGATTGGGGGCTGCTTTTCTCGTTAGTGCAAAGCTGGGATGGAGGGGTTTGGGGGTTTGGGTTTTTTAGATAGATCCAGAAATAACTGAGATTTTTAATGTGGGGATGGACTCTGGGAGCGGCTGAGCCTCAGGAGGGTAAATAGGTTTGATGCTGAATAAGTTTGGGGCTGGTCCAGCTGGGAATGTGATGGTTTTGGACCACCAGGTGACAAGGGGGAGCCTTGCCCTGAGTCACACCAGAGGATGAGCAGGAAGACAGGGATGATGGGGGTGTTGCTGCCCCAAAACCCCTTTGCCCCTCTCTCAGCACATGCTGCCCACTGAGAGTGTCCTGTGCTAAGGGTGCAGGGGGGGCTCTTGCCCCCTGAAATTCATCCTGTTTAACTCCATCCTCCTGAAGATTTGGGGAGAAACAGCCAGGAAGGCAGGAGTTTTTAACAAATTCCCAGTGAGAGGAGTCTGCAGTGAGTGTGATCCCTTCCACCAGCACTGGCCGTGATCCCTGAACCCAGGGAAAACAGCGGGGAAGGGACAGCAGGATGTGGGCACCTGCCATGAGGAGAGGATGGCACACCCCACCTTTGCTTTCCTAGGGGAAAAATACCTTTGGACAGGGGCTGGAGGTGAAGGAGGGACAGTTTTGGCTGAAGATTAAGAAGCCAAGGATGGGGAGAAGGTGCCTGTTGCAGCTGCTGGTGCATCGTCCCGTGGGTGCGACACGGGCCAGGCTGAGCATCGCCCTCTCCGGCACCACCCAGCCCGTGGCACCCAAATTCTGTGCCCACCCTCATCCTGTCTGCCACCATCTGGCACATGGCACTGTGGCAGCACCAGTCCCAGGCCCCAAATTCAGTTCCCACCCTCACCCCATTGCCCACCGCTGGCTCCGACCCCTCCGAGCCTGGTCCCAGGGCTGGAGGAAGGGCTGGATCCTGGCCCTCAGCCCTGCCACCAGCTCGGCTGATTGCTTTTGCACAGTCACCGAGTGAGGAAACTTGCTGGGGACAGGCTGTTCCCCGGGTGGCAGCGGGAGCGGGAGCACAGCCGGTGTTGGAGCCCGGATGTGCAAGTCCCAGCCCACAGAGTGACTAATTATACATTGTGTCTGTTCCGGGCTAATTGCGGGGCCAGGAAAGTGATCCCAGCTCCACCGGCTGGAGGGGAATTATTTCTCACTTGTTTTCTCTAAGGCACATACAGACATTTAATACTTTTATTATGGACTCACAGAGTGGGTTCAGTTGGAAGGGGCCTTTAAAGGTCATCTCGTGCCACCCCCCTCTGCCATGGGCTTCCACTAGCCCAGGTTGTTCCAAGCCCTGTCCAACCTGGCCTGGAACTGCTGAGGTCTCCACACTCATGACATCCCATTTTCTGGCCTCTCAGGAGGAGGAGGAGGGGCAATTCCTGGGTGTCCCTGATGTTCTGGCACGAGCACCTTGCAACATCACTACAAACCCCTGTATTCCTGTTCACTTCCATGTGAACACAGTGACTGGAAAACACGATTTTCCAGCCAGCATGTGCTAATTAAAACAAACCACAATGCCTTGTGCTCTCTGCAGAGCGTTGAGCTGCTCTCATCCGTCTTTTATTCCAATAAAACAGACAAATGATAACAATAAGCAGCAAATCTCCAGCCTGGCCCTGGCGAGAGAAGCTGTTTCTCCCAAAGTGTCCCTTTCTCTGGTGGAATTCCCTCTTTCCTGCATGGAGAGCATTTGATTTGCCCTCCACCATCACAGCAGTGAGGGCTGAGGAGCTGCACTGCCCCAACAGGACTCAGGTCACTTGGCAAAGAGGTGGAGGTCAGAGAAATCCAGGCAGGGAAGGCTGGACCACTGGAAACCCCCTGGGAACAGAAACCCCGCTGCCACCACCAGCCTTTGGGGCAGCACTTGGGGCGACAGGACCAAACACCCGCCCGGGAAGGGCACGGGCTGGTGGTGTTAAATTGGGATTTATTGTCATCACGTGGAGCTGGCCACCAGTCAGACTAGGTAAAAATAGCGTGTAAATTATGGAAGTCCTGGAATAAAACATCCCCAGCTCAGCAGGGTTTTGTTAGTTTGCTGCACAGCCAAGTGCAAAGGCTCTTCTCCAGCTCACGACTCAACGGTGGCACATTTGGACAACCCCAGTCCCCCTCACAGCCTGAGTTTCGTGACCGAGTCATCAAACCAGCCTGGCAACCTCCCTAGGAGATGAATAAAGCTGGAGGAGCTCTGGAGCTGCCTGATCCCTCAGTCCACAAGTTTTCCAGTCACCGAAATGGCGTGTTGGTGGAAATGGGGGATGCAAAGGCACCTGCTGGTGGGAGCACCAAACCAGCATGGCCAGGGGGCAGGAGGGGATCTGTGAGTGTGTGCTGAGTTTCCTGGAGGGCACAGGCTCCAGGACACAGCCAGACAAGCCCAAGGTGGGGATTGGGATTGTGTAAGAGCACCCTCTGTGCTGGCCTGAAGATGTTGGAAGCCACGGCCAGGGCCAGAGCCTGCAGCAGCCCCACAGAGCTGAGCCCATCCTCGTGGCACACCACCAGCCATGACCACAGCCACAGGACATGCTGTCCATTGGTGTGAGACTTGGCAAGCTGGAGAAATGTCCCACCAAAGAAGAGATTGAAATTCTCTGGTGAGAAGAGGCAGTTCTGTGTGCTGAGGGGCTGTCTTAAACAGTGGGTTTAGCCTGGAGGACCTTTAGAGATCATCTAGTCCCTGCCCCCTGCCATGGGCAGGGACTCCTTCCTCCAGGATCAGGCATCTGGGCATGGAGGGCTCTGGGAATTGTTGCCCAGAGCCATTGGCACCTTGTGCAGAAGCCAGATGTGATCCTCAGATCCCCAACCTGATCCTGGGGAAGCCACTGTTCATCCAGGTGTGGGCTAAGTGCAGCCTCTAAATCCCACTGAATAAAGCAGGGATCAGCACTCCAGCGTCTCCATGGGCTTGGCAGCAGGTCACACTGGTGCTTGCTGATCCATGGGCACCACAGAATCACAGGATCCTTTGGATTGGGAAAGACCTCCAAGATTATTGAGTCCAGCCTTTGACCGATCCCCACTCAGAGCACTGAGTGCCACATCCAGTCCTTCCTTGGACACCTCCAGGGATGGGGACTCCAAACCTCCCTGGGCAGCCCCTTCCAGTGCCTGGACACCCTTTCTGTGAAGAAATTCCTCCTGTTGTCCAACCTGAACCTCCCCTGGAGCAACTTGAGGCGATGTCGCCTTGTCCTGTCAGTTGTCCTTTTCCTCCTGAGCTGTGGTCACCAGGCTTGCCTGCTCCTTGTGGACCACCCAGTCCAGCTCAACCCTTGGAACTGCTCAGGAGGAAAGTGCCACACCACCAGTTGTGTGTGTGGAGATTCTCCAAGGCCTTTAGGCAACGCTGGAGTGGAGGCAGGAGAAGACTTCGAGTTCCTCGGTGTTGAAGGAGTCGGCGTAGGCGGGAATGGCTCCCCCAGAAGAGATGCTCCTTCTGCACTAAGTCAATGGGGCCATTGAATAACTCATCTCTCCTGGTGGAGCCATTCCCAGTCTGTGACCTGGTGGTGTTTTTCCAGCCAGGAATGTTTTGTGCACTTCACAAACGGGAACGAAATGTTCCGACAGTCAGCAAGGTTTGGCTGCTTCCACTGAGGTAAATACTTGTCTGGAGAGGGCAAAGGTGGGTATTCCTGAGCCTGCTGAATTCTGTGCTCTCCTGGAACTCGCTCAGTCCATCACATCCTGCTGGGATGTGTGGAGGAGGTGCTGGGTGAGGCTGTTTAACCCTTTCACCGTCCTGGGAATGGGGAGCTGCTTTTTGGTGAGGCTCCTCCCTCCCCGTGACCCTGGGGGACCCTCCATGGGTACCTGTGGTGAGCCCCCCAAGCACAGGCTTGTGATGAGTGGGGTGGATGCTGGACCTTCACCTCCTCACACAAGGAGGTGTTGGGAGGTGATGGGATGCCCTGGGACACAGCACAGCCAACATTTCAGTGGGTGGGATCCAGCCTGGAATTTCTGCCAGCCCTCCCTCCCTCCCTCCCTGGGGGCACCTCCAAAGGTGGGTTGAGCAAGACCTTCTCCTGGTTTCACCCCTCTCCTGCCCTCGGCGGGAGGACACGCTACTCCCTTGTTTGTCTTCCCAGCTCTTGCAGTCCCACTCCAGCTCTTTTTATAGCTCAGGAAGAAGTGCCTTGAGTTTCTGAGTCGTCTGGGAGGCCAAGCACACAGGGAGGAGTCGCAGCTCGAAATAGGGCTGTTCTTTCCCTGCATTCCACATTGATTATTTTTTTTAGCTGAGATGTCCAAATTTGAAGAGTCCCATCGCCACAGGCGCTGAGCTGGGAACCATCTCCTGCATTTTTTCCGTCCACATTAGGTCTTCTTTCTCCTTTGCCTTCTTCCCAGTGCCCTCACACCAGCTGCTGAGCCTCCTCAGGGTGGTTTTCCCAGGGAATGGGGTTTGCCAGCCCTGCCTGGGTGTTCTGCAGCCCTCAGATTTCACCCCTCGGCGCGGCAGGTTTGGCAGGAGAGCTCCAGGAGTGCCAGCCAAAGGTGCAGGAATTATTAATGTCTGAGGGGTGGAGGAGCAACCAGGTACCTGCCAAAGCTTCTGGGTGGTGAGCAAAGAGCTCAGACTAAATATCCCTCAATTTCTGCCCACGGGGAGGGAAGGGAAGCTTTGACGACCACACAGACGAACCAGAGCAAAGAGAAGACAATTGTTGGACAAGACCTGTGGCTTCCAGCCCCTTAAAATTATCTGGGATTTTGGCTACGGTGCCAAGAGAGGGCAGGGACGTGTGGGCAGAGCTGCCCTGCCACAGCCCAGGGGCTGGCACAGCACCCACAGCATCCCAGGGTCAGCTCCTCTCTCCCATGGGAGTGGGGTTTAATTAGCTGTGTCACCTCAAGGCTTTTCCATTAATCCCTTAGTACTTGGGTACCATTTGGGGGCATACCCTGGCTGCAGTCTCCCCCTCTGAGAGTTTTCATAGCACAGGACCATTTGGGGTCCCTGCTGCCACTTGTCTGTTGGCCTTCATGGATCCACACGTGTGCACCAGCATCCCATGCCTGGGTGAGCTGGGAATGGGCCATGCCTGGGAAAAAAAACCTGGGATCAAATCTGAACCAGTTCTTTCTTCTAATCAGCTGTTGCATGACAATTAGCCAGGGTGTCCCTGTTCAATCTGTTATTATTTTGACCCTTTTTTCTCCCTTTCTGCTGCATTCCCCAACTCTGGGAGCAGCTGCAATCCACCTTCTCTTCCCATCAGCAGGGAGGAGAGATTTTTCACTTTGTGGGAATGCTAAGAACTGTAATCCCTGTTGGGTGGGGTGAACTGGAGCTCCTTCCTTCTGATAACAAGGAGATTTTGGGTACCCAATCCCAGCACCTGCAAGGGATTGTTTCTTTCCCTCTGCAGCGGGAAGAGCTGTGATTTCTGCTTGGGGAAAGAAGCAGCATCCCCTGAGCAGTGTGTGTAGCCATGGTGAGAGCTCCTGCTGCTTCTTCCCCTGGGGATTTCCATCTTTCCCAGCCCTGGAGGGTAAGGGGGTGCTCAGCTCCTTCTGCAGCACCACAAAGCATCCCTGGGTGCTCCTGCACCTGGATGTTTCCTTCCCCCCCTGCCTGTATTCCCGGTGTTTGGGTGCAAAATTTCCTGCAGGAAACTGCATCGTGCAAATCCCCAGGGATTCTCCCCACATGGATTTGTTTCTCTGTGCTTTGCTGGGGTTTGGCACAGGGACTGTGCTCAGTGCTCACTGGCTTCTTTCTGGTTAGATCAAACAGCAGATTTCCAGCCCATTTTTTGCTATTTATCAAAAAAAAAAAAATCATTAAAAAAATAGTCGTGATTCCCTGAATGCCATTGGGACGTGGAGATTTTTCTCCACAGAAGGGCTGGGTGCAGCTCCCAAGGTCCTCGGGCTGGTGCCTGGCTCAGCCATCCATGACCTTCACCCAGGACACTCCGATTCCTGTGGTTTTTGTGTCCCAAAGGACGGTTGTCACCTGCCAGCTCTCACAGGAGCCTCGTCCCTGTGTCACTCCACCCAACCCTGTCACCTCCCGGCACAGCTTATCCCCGGCAGGAGGATACCCCAGGAGGGGGGTGAGAACCACAAGGGCCAGGGTCCCCTGTGCTGGAGCTGCCTCTTGCAATCTCTGCCTATTCCAAGTGCCTCTCGTCCATTTTCCCCATCCTTCCAGGAGGCACAGGCACGTTTTCCAGGGGGTTTCAGCTCTGGGTTCCCCACCGGCAGGAGCTGGACAGTGCAGCCCTTCTCCTCGGGCTGGGTGAGCCCAAGGGCTTGTTGGCAGCGCTCCAGCCAGGAGTGTTTATTTCCTACTCAAGGAAAAAGAGGAAAAGCAAATATTTAGGTCTGGGGAAGGGATTTCTCAGCCCGTTGCACGGAATCGTGCCTGCGATTCAGCCTTCCCTCCCCCGGTCGGGCAGCAACAACACGTGAAACACAGTTTCCTTTATGCTGCCGGGTTTTTTCCACCTCGGGCTCCACCCTGGTCCCGGTGGAGATCCTGCTCCAGCCCTGCCGGCTCCCCAGGCGCTCCCCACACCCAGCAGGCGGAGTGCCAGGGGCTCTGAGCCCGGCGGAGCCAGGGAGCTCTTTGTGGAGCATCACCTGCAGCGGGAGCAGCCACGGCCACGGGAGAGGTGTCAGACGTGGGAATGTGGCCCAGCAGGGCTGTTAAAAGAGCACAAGGAAAGCTTGAACTCCCATATCATGGAATCCCGGAATGGGATCCCTCTGCCCCCACGGCAAAGCTTCAGCTCTCCGGAGCCCAGAGCTCCACAGCCCATCTGGAAAGGGGGCTCTTTGGGAGACAGGGAGGTGGATAGGGGGCTTGGCAGCCGGGATCAGGGGTTGGAGAGCTGGGAAGTGACCTCTGACCCCAAAGCAAGCAGCCAAACCTCTGGGAGCACTGGGAGGAGGCAGCAATGCTTCGAGCCGGCATCGCCCACTTCTCTCCGACCTCTCCCTGCAACCATGTGGAGCTTAAATCTGAACACACTCCGGGCTGGAAACTGTGCCTGGGCTGGAAACTGTCCCCAGGCTGCAAATATGTTGCCTATTTCCTATAAATACCTCGGCCACTGCCCATCAGCCAGAGGCAGGCACAGCATCCACTTCCCTCGGCGGCCCCAGCACTGCTGCTCAGGCTCCAGGCAGGGTCTGGCCCCATGGGATGGGGTCTGGCTGCAGGGAAAACGTGCTGTGGCAATTCCCAACTTATTGTATGTGGTGGTTTCACTTCAGGAGAGTTTGTTCCCCTGTCATTGCAGGGCTGGGTGCTGAGGTGTGTGCGTGGCTGTACTGGAGCATCCACACAGCTCCCTGCTCCCCTGTCTGGCTTTGTGTGGAAATAAAGCTCAGGAGAAGGTGTGGGAAGGTCCTGAGAGGTGGTTACAGATGCCTTGGCTGGGCACTGAGCTGAGCATTACACGTGGCATTGCCAAGATCTGTGGTCTCCATTCAAGGGGCAAACAAAAGCAGATAACTAAAGTGATTCCTCAGATGGGGCAATTGGAGGATCACCTAAGAGGTCTGGAGGTTTCAGAAGGAACAGAGCTCCCTGTGCTTTGGGAGAGGGAAGAAGGCACCTGGGAGCAAATGGTGAAGGTATTTTGGCACCATGCTCCTTGTGAAGCCTCAGCTCCCTGTTTATGAAAGTCTGCAGGGTAGAATCCGAGAGCTTCAAAAGGAAGGGGGTGGAGACGTGTTTTATGGCTTCAAACTGAAAGAGAGTAGGTTTGGATTGGATATTAGGGAGGAATTCTTCCCTTTGAGGGTGGGGAGGCCCTGGCACAGGTTGCCCAGAGAAGCTGTGGCTGCCCCATCCCTGGAAGTGCTCAAAGCCAGGCTGGACAAGGCTTGGAGAGATCTGGGCTTAGTGTAAAGCGACCCTTGGGTGGCCCTTCAAACCCAAACCATTCCAGGATTTCTAGGATTTTATGACTTATCAACCACCTTCTGAATCACTGGTGACACTGATCCACCTATGGAGGGGCTGCAAGTAGAGAAAGGGGGGACAAATTTGGGGGCTGTTTGTGGCGGCCCCATGGATGTGGAGGGATGCTGGGGGCATTGATCCCTGTGACCTCTGGGGCTTGCAAGGAGCTGGGGGTCAGCAGAGCTCTGGCCCCTGTCAGCCCAGGGAGCAGCAGGATGAGCCCAGCTGAGGGCTCACAGTGTG
Source organism: Lophotriccus pileatus (assembly GCA_035583135.1). Classification (NCBI taxonomy): domain Eukaryota; kingdom Metazoa; phylum Chordata; class Aves; order Passeriformes; family Tyrannidae; genus Lophotriccus; species Lophotriccus pileatus. The sequence continues at coordinate 10,634,712 of JAWWES010000048.1, forward strand.
GCTGTGACCTTGCTGACCCTGTTTCCTCCTGCTGGGTGGTTTCCTTGTCTTGGTGGTGTCAGCGAGGCTGACAAGGAGGAAGCGGTGCTCCAGCCCTGCATTGTGTGTGTGTGTGTGCAGAGGAAGAGCCAGCCTGGGGATCACAGGAGGATTCCCAGATAACCTGAAAGTATGGCTGGGGCTACAAGGGGCACAGGGGACACCTGCAGTGGTGAGCAAGTGGCCACGTGGATATTGGCTGAGGTTGGGTGGGCAGGGTTACATCCCACTGCCATGTTTCACCTGTGCCAGCCCCTCACCACCCTCCTGGTCTGACATTTCTTCCCCATGTCCAACCTGATCCCACCCTCATTTTAACCTCATTGTGCCATGCCAGGACTCCAGAGCTGGAGGCAGCTCCAGGGGGGTCTCAGGAGACGCTTGGCTTTCTGGGCTGCCAGTGTACATGGCTTGGTCACACCCCTTTATCACCCACCAGAACCCCCCAGTCCTTCTCCAAAGGGTGCTCTTCGTTCCTCCATCCACCCCTCCATCCGTCTGTCCATCCATCCACCCATCCATCCATCCATCCATCCATCTACTGAATCATTGGTGGTGGAATCCCCTGATTCACTACAGAATCAGCGGATCCAGGATATGGAGGGGCTGCAATTGGAAAAGGAAGGACAAATTTGGGACCCTTTGATGGGGGTAAATGGCCCCATGGATGGAGAGAGATGCTGGGAGTGTTTTTCCTCACAGAGCTCTGGTGTCCTCACAGACCTCCCCAGTCTGGGCTGGTATCAGGGGTTGTCCTGACCCAGGTCCATGACCTTGCCATTAGCCTGGTTGGCCCTCATGAGGTTCCCGTGTGCCCACTGCTCCAGCCTGCCCAGCTCCCTCTGGATGCCCTCCCTTCCCTCCAGCCCATCCACAGCACCACCCAGCTCAGTCTCACCCTTTCTGTGTCTTCCCAGCCCTCCACACCAGGTGGAGAAGAGGAGCTTTATGGCTCTGGATTTGGATGGGAGGATTTACCTGGCAGGAGGCTGAAGCAGCGAGGGGGGAGGATGCTGCTTATCCCGCCTCTCTCTTTCCCTCTTGCATTTTTAATCCCTTTGGTGCTGCCTTGCTGCTCCCTGAGCTGTGCTCACCTTGTTCCACGGGGCTCTGTGGCTGCTGTAACCCTGACAGGGATGGATTGAACCGGCAGCTAAAAATACCAGAGGGTCGATAACGGCACCACGGCCCCGGCGTTTGCTTTTGGATTGTTTGAAAGAAAATCTCTATATTGACAACACAACCAAGCTGCTTCCTGTAAAGGCAGGGGGATAATGGAGCTGGGCTCCCTGCCCACGCCCCGGGCTGGCAGCAGTGCCGGTTTCACCCACACCCCTGTGTCCCACAGGGATCATGTGGAGAGCCCTGGGAGCCCTTCATGGATCCCCTGCTCGGGGCCATGTGGAAGGGCTGCTCCTCTCCCAGCTCCCCGGGCTGGTCCAGTCATGGTGAGGAGCTGGGGATGCTCAGCACTGAAATAACTCCTTGGCCTGCCTAATCCTGCCTGCTTCTGCCTCTTTCTGCCTCCTCCTGCATCCTTCTGCCTGCTCCTGCCTGCTTCTGTTTCCTTCTGTCTTCTCCTGCCTGCCTCTGCTCCTGCCTGCTCCTGCCTCCTCCTGCCTGCTCCTGCCTGCTCCTGCTTGCTCCTGCCTCTTTCTGCCTCTTCCTGCCTGCTCCTGCCTCTTGCTGCCCACTCTTGCCTCCTCCTGCCTGTTCCTGCCCGCTCCTGCCCTCTCCATGCCAGCACAGCCCTGGGCACGGCCGCCAGCCCTGGCCCCGTGCCCGCTTCAGCCTGAGCTGCTTTTTCCTCTCGCTTTCACATGCCCAGGAAACTGCAGCATTACAAGGATTTGGAAGTGGCCTTGAGCTTTTTAAGCACCGCTCCCGAGCGGATATTTTTCCTAAATCAAGATTTGCAAAGGTATTTGGGCATTATCTGGGCAGGGGGATTTCCAGGAGTGTCAGAGCACCCAAATGCCTTTTAAATCTGCCTCTGGGCAGGGCAGGGCAGGGCAGGGGCAGAAAGCAGCTGGTTCAGCAGGACCATGATGGTTTGGGGGACTGTTTTTACATCACCAGTGTTAGCACGAGGGATTTCCTAAAGTTGGTTGTTGCTGAATCCCTTTGGAAAGTCGTGATGAGGTGGGATCAGCCCTGAGGGGTTTGGCCATACTGCAGAGTCCGAGTCCTCAGAAACTCGCCACACCTCCAGCTTCTGCCAGAGCTGCTCCATCCCCGGATCCTGACTAATCCTTGGTGTGCTGCTGGCAGTGGGGAATGTGCCTGGCACAGGCCTTGGCTCTGTTTCAGAAAGACATGGAGCAGTGCAGGGGATCAGTCAGGAAAGCTGATCCATGTTATAGTGTTCCAACAGCCCAGTTCACTGGAAAAAAAAAGCCATTGCCACCAACAGTGACAGCGAGGTGGGGGCTTCCTCTAAATCCCACTATCCTAAACACCCCCCACAATGCTCAGCATTCACCCTGTTCTCCTAAAATCCAGGCTCCTTGCACAGCCAGCTCCTTGCTCATCCAGCTCCAAGGACCAGACATCAAACCCAGCCTAATCCAGCCTCCACAGCAGATGCCCAGGGGAGTGCTCCAAGGCTGGAGAGTTGCTGGAAAGAGCTGAAAACCTGCAAAATACACAATAAATAGTTTCCTAAGTGCCTGATGGTTTTCCCAGTGAATCTGCTATTCCGAAAATCCCAGGATCCTGGAGCTCCCATATCAGAACGATGCTCCAGCAGCACTGAGTGGAGTTAAGCCATGGAGCAGGAATAATTTATTGTGAGCTGAGGAGGTGGGTTTAAACTGCTCCTACACGGGAGAAGGTGGGAAAAAAATGCCATTCCTTGAGGAAAACAAATTTAGGAGTCTGTGGATCTCAGGGGTGGGTTGAGAGCACAGCTCCAGTTTGGTTCCTTCCCTTGGGGAACACTTGGGAAATACAGAGAGATCAAGAGGGAGCAACAGATATTATTAGTCATCCAGGAGGGAGGCGGCTGCAGGGGAAGAGGGTTTTAAAGGCTTCTGTGTATTTTTAGACCTGGTAAAATGAACAGAAGGAGGGGGGAAAATAGGGAAGGAGACCTTTGAGAGGCACGTAAATGCTCCCTGGAGCAGCACAGCCCAGGTTTTCCACTTCCATCCTGCCCTGAGCTCCAACAGAAGTCGGGGATGTAAAAGCAATAAAAGCCAAAGCCTGGGAGAGCGTTTCCAAGGAGCCTCACCGGGCTGTGACGACAAAAGGCCACATTTGCCGAGACGTTTTACCCTAATTCCCGTCGTTTTAATGGGAGGCAGTTGCCGAAACAGGAGTTTAAAAGCTGCTTGCGGAGCCTCCAGCGGGCTGGGAAGATGATGGATGTCTCTTCCTCCTTCATCCGTCCTGGTCCTGACCACACACCCTGTCCCAGCATCTGGCAGGAGAGTCATGGAGCAGGAGGAGGGAGAAAAGGGGCTTGGAGTGAAGCTCACGAGGAATTCAGGACAGCTGGAGGGACAGGAGGGAACTCTCTGGATCAGCCAGAGGGGGACAAAGGGGAGCAAGGGGCTGCCTTCTCCCTGGGTCTCCAGGGGAGCAGCCCCTGCTTTGCCTTCCCTATTCCCTGCAGGAAAGGTCCTTTCCTGCCCCAGTGGAGGCAGTGCCTGTGATGCCCTGTGGTTGTTCAGCAGCCCCATCCGTGCATCCCGCAAATTCCCTCCATCCCACCTAGAGTGCATCCACTCCAGGCAGGCTTGCCAGGGCTCATCCCAAATTTCTGGGGTGGGATGCAGCCCTGGAGAGAGTTGCTGGAGCCTGGGATGAAGCGTGTGGGTTTGCACACCTGCTGGGATGCTCTGTGTATTCCTGGCTCTTCACGGGAGCCCCTGGGAATACCCTGGGAGCACCGTGGAGCCCTTCGCCCACGTGTCCTCACAGCAGTGCAGTGAACCACAGCAGAGCAAGAGGGGAATTCCTTCCACAGTGCATCCCTGTAGGGATGGGATGTGTCCTCACAGGCCACCCCAGCCTCTCCTGAACCCTGGGTGCTGTTATCCCTGCTTGGTGCTTCCAGCTTTGCTGGCCAGTGGGGAATTGTGGTTTCCCTTTGCTCCAGGGACCTTCCCAAAATTGTTTTCTCCTAGAGCTGCCTTGGCTCTATTTTTGCCCCCTGGCTGAAACCCCCCATGCCGTGAAGCCAGCTGGATTTGGAGCTCCCTGCTTTTGTTCCAAGTGCTTCCTGGTGGTCTCCAAACTCTGGGCTTTGCTGGTTGGAGCAGCTCATCCATGAGGAACTGGCCTCAGATACTGGGATGTCCCAGCTCTGCAGTGTCTGCAGGAGCCCCTCCATGGCAGCAATAACCGCCTACCTCCCCTGAGCTGAGTGTTTTGTTCAAGGAAGAGCTGCTCTGAGAGCTTGATTTGGAAAAATAAGGTTAATGATGACGAGCTGACTTAATTTGGGGGATTAAGGAGGGATGCTGGGAGCACAGAGCCTGTGGGTGGGAGGTGGGCAGCCTGGCATGGCGCGTTCTAATGGCATTACAGCAACTATAGATAAAGGATGGATCCTGGATATTATTTTACAGGCTATTTTTCATGCAGGTGGCATCGTGGGGAAAGTCCCATCCATCCTGTGTGCGTGGGAGGGACTGGGTTTGGTCCAGAGGATGCTCTTTGGTTTTGGCTGTGTTATTTGCATACCTGCCTTAAGGTTTCCTCATGCAAATGAGCTACTAATACCTGATTGCCAAGTGCTAATTGCAGAGCTGTGGTCTCTGGAAGCAGTGGCTTGGCTTCTTGGTGCCTCTGGAGACAGTGCCCTGGGAATCCTGGACTGCAGCTGCAGGACATCCCAGGGCGGCAGCACTCACGACATCGGGTTCAGAGTGATGCTAAACCCAGCTAAGGGGGAATTAATTAATTCCTGGATCCCTTTAAGCCAGGGGGAACACTGGGCTGGGGGCTGGGCTGCACAGCAAGGATCCAAGCTCTCACTTTCCATGTGGAGAACATGGCTGGGAATCGCCTGCTGAGGGGCTTCAGTGGGGGGAGGGCACAGACCCCATCCCTTGGTGGGGCAGGTCCCCGTGACAGGGGCAGGGCCCCACAAAGAATGGGTACCTGCCATCAGGAAATGCACCTGCCCCCAGAGCACTGCCCCAGGCTCGTTCCCAGCCTCCAGACTCTGCTCCCAGAGGAATTTGGCTGCTGCTTGAAACCATCTGGTCCAGCAAAGCACATTTGGTCCAGCAAACAAACCACGAGCTCTGAGCTCTGAGGCGAGCAGTGCGGTGCTCCATCTGCCCCTCCATCCCAGGGATCTCAGCAGAGGCTTTAACAGCCACCTGAGGAAAACACCACCTGGTCTGGCCCTAAAAGGTGCCCCAAAGGCTGGGATGAGCGGGGTGGGTGCAGAGCTGGGTGCTGGCAGAGCGCTGGGGGGTGGCAGCTCTCTGTTCCCTCCGGGATGCGGGATCCTGTTATCTCATTAAGAGAGGCCAAGTCACCATCCCGGAGTAAGTGGCTGAGCCGTGACTAGACTGCAGTAATCCCGAGGGATTAACGTGTTGGCCGGGCCGGCCCCGCAGCAGCACTTTGTTCTCCGGGCTCTGAAGCGTCTCCACCGCCGCAGCCGAGGGGCCGGGTGGTGCTTTGGGGTTGCTTTTGGGGGGGATTCACTGAGTGAATGGAGAATTGTTCGTGTTTCTTTTGTGCATCCCGTTGGAAAACATTCCTTGAGCACAGGGAGGAGGTGGGAAAAACTAAAATCCTCCTGCCTGGGTGCTTGCCTGTCCCGTGGTGAGGTGGCCCTGGTGGTCAGTGAGCCCATGAGTGGTTGGCTCGGGGCACAAGGCTCGTTAACACACTGCTTTAATTGCTTTTGTTGTTGGAACCGAGATTCCGGCAGCCAAGTGGGCTCCGGAGCCAGGGAACCCCAGCCAGACCTGCCAGTGCAGCTTCACCCTCTGGCACAGAGATGGGGCAGGGGATGGAGCAGGGGGGCAGACACAGGGGTAGGAGGTCACACAGGGGTAAGACAGGGATCCCTGGCAGTGGGGCAGGGGGTGCAGGTGGCACAGGGGATGTTGCAGGAACAGGGGGCAGAGAAGGGTCTACACAGGGGTAGAGGGTCAGACAGAGGTTAAGACAGGGGCAATGGGGCACGAGGTCAGGCAGGGACTCAGGCAAAGGGGGCAGGTTGATGGAGCAGGAGGGGGCAGGTGGGACAAGGGATGATGGAGCAGGGGAGCAGGGATGGGACAAGAGATCTGGCAGTGGGGCAGGGGGCCAGGCAGGGTAGGGCAAGGAGCCTGGCAGTGGGGCAGGTGGTGGAGCAGGATGGTGCAGGTGGAATAGGGGATGAGGCACGGGTTGGAGCAGAGGGGCAGCGATGGGGCAGCGGATCTAGCAGTGGGGCCCGGGGTCGAGCGGGGGATGAAGCAGGGGTCAGGCAGTGGGGAGGACACGGAGCAGGAGGGCAGGGCTCGGGCAGTGCTCGCCCCGGCTGACCCGGGGACGCGGAGCCCCCCTCCTGCCACCCTCTGTCCATCCTCCCTCCGCCCCCCTCCGCCGCTGCCCCGCAGCCGGCGCGGGGCGGGGGGAGCGCTGGGGGTGGGCGGGCGGATCTGCGGGACGCCCCCCGCCAGTGCCGCCCCCCGACGGCTCCTTTGTTAGTCCGGCCGAGCTGCCGCGGCCGCGCCCCCCGCCCCCTCCCCGCGCCGCCCGTGCGCCCCCTCCCCGCACCCCCCGCACCCCCCGCTCCTCCCGCCCCGCACCCCCCGCTCCTCCCGCCCCGCTCCGCCGCCTCTGCCCGGCAGAACCTTCCAGCGCCGCCGCCCCCGGGGCCGCCGCCATGGGCGCCGCCGCGCCGCGCTGAGCCCGCACCGACCCCGCAGCCCCCGCCATGGAGCTGGGCAAGGTGGTAAGTGCGCGCCCCCGGGACCCCCCCGCACCCACCCCCGGGGAGCATCCGGGGGCATTCCCGGTTCGCGTCCGGCAAAGCCGCTTCCCGGGGAAGTTCGTGCCCCGCTCGGTCGGTACCGGCGGTTCGCGGCGCAGCGTCCGCGGGGAGCGCGGGCGGTTCGGGTGTTGGCGGTGGGGGCTCGTCCTCCCGCCGTGATGCAGCCGGGGAGGGTTCGCTCCCACCCGTGTAACTCGCCTGCCCCCGGCCCTCGGCTCGGCTGGGTTCAGGCGGTGCCACGGTGTCCCCGCGAGCACCCGGTGTCCCCACGAGCACCTGTGTCCCCGTGCATCCGTGTCTCTCTCCCTGCATCCATGCCTCCACGAGCACCCGTGTCCCCACGCATCCATGGCTCCATACATCCGTGTCCCCATGCCCAGGGCTCTTGTCACAGCCCATCCAGCCCCTGGGCACAGCAGCTCACCCGGGTATAAGGGATGGAAACAAGTTTGGGGTGAAAAGTGGGGGTTTAGGGTCCGTTCCTGCAGGGAGCGTGGTCGTCCCTGCGCTGCTCACCCGGGAAGAGGGATTTGGCTTTTCCCGGTGCTCCGGCAGGTCCCTCAGGTGCAGTGTGGAGCCCACGCGGTCCTGGCTGTTCTTGGCACCGTCGCAAGATCCAAATATCCCGGGAGATAACGGGGCAAGAATGCAGGATCCAAATATCCTGGGGGGATAGCAGGGGAGGGATTCCCCATCCTGCTCCCAGGAGTTGCTGCTCACCCAGAAGCACTGCAAAGAAGAATTTCCACCAACACTACCTTGGCACCGCCCTGCTCCACATGCCGGCTTAATTTGGGAGCATCCCGTTAGGGCAATAGGCACCCCCGTGTTCCTGGAAGGAAGGTGGGTCCTGCCTGGCAGCTGATCACAGACATGCACATCTGGATATGGGCTCTTTGCATCTGCTTCTTTATTTGCTTCTGTCCCAAAAAATGCCCAAATATTTGCATCTGTTTGGGAGGCAGAAGACTCCGGTCAGGACCACTGAGAATGTTTCAGGACGATTTGAAGGTGGTGGAAGACCTTTCTGGACCGCTGACCCTGGCAGACACAGCCACCCTTCCTCCCCAGACAGAAATCACCGCTGCTGGAAGAGATTATCCTTGCACAAAATCCCCTTTTAAAATTAAAAGCCTGGATATTGGGGCAGCTCGTGGGAAAGGCTCCGGCGGCGGCCGAGCCGGCTGGACACGTGGGGGCAGAGGGAGCAGTGATTAAGTGGGGAGAGTAATGAGGGGATGTGCGTGTTTTTTTGGAGAGGCAGCCATGGAGGGGTGGGGATCCTGGGGATCCTACTGGATTTCTGCCTCTCCTCAGATCCAGCCCCCCGTGATGGGCTCTGGTTGTGCTGGGGGGTCGGAAGTGCCCGGCAGCGGGAGCTGGGGATCCGAATTTTAAGGTATGAGCTTCCCCAGTGGTCACTGTGAGGTCTGGCTTCTGTAGCCTCTCTTTTTGCCGGCTGTTCTCCCCAGAATCACTTTCCTCACCATCCTTTTCTTTCCTCCAAAGTTTATTTGTGTATTGGAAAAGTCCACATCCCTTAAACTGGGTTTAAAAACCGCATTGCCAAGTAATTAATCTGTGGAATTGTTCATTAATCTGCAAAGTTGTTCATGGCCCTGGAGAAATCCAGTGGCCCAGCACTCCAGGTGCTGGTCCCCCATGGTGAGAGGTGAGGTGTTCACAGTGGTGAGCTCTTGTCTCTGGGGTTGGTGGAGCCAAACCCTTCCCGGGATCAACCCGGCTTTCCCTCCTGGCGTCATTAGAGCCTTCGGGACCCACCATGGATCACTTGGGTGGTTGTCTTCCTTCTTTGCCTCGGAGGTGGAGGAGCAGTGGGATCGTGCTGTCTCATCCTGCCCCAGCTCTCCTGGTAGTTTGGAACTCAGGATTTTCTCTGGAGGCTCTGGAAGAGCCAGCGGTGGGTCAAGTCCTTGCGCACACAGCTCGTGGGAGCATCACCCTGTGGATCCCAACCTGTGCCACCCTCGGGAGGAGCTGGGAGCTGGTGGGGTGGGCTGTCCAGGCACAATCCAAATGGGCATCCTGCAGCTTACCTTGGTTTTTCTACCGTGATAACGGCACGAGGGCTCTCAAGGCAAAGGCACGGTGGGAGTCGGACAGCAGCTTCCAGCCTCGTCTGTCTCCTGCTGTTTGGAGACCTCTGACCCTCACACCACCCCTCCAGTTTCTGGCCCAAGTGTTTTTAACCTGGAAGCCCCACCAGTGCTGGAAGAGCTCCTGCATAACACTGCTCTGTTGGCATCACCGAGCACCAAGGATGACATCAACCTGAAGTCATCGTCCTGCCGGCCTCGGGAGAGGAGACCTGGAGGAGGCGATGCCAGGACAGGTCTCTGCCGAGGGGAACATCATGGTGATGCCATCAGATTCCAGTGTGGCTCCCAGAGCCTGTGGCTGCCTTCCTGGTGACGCTGGTTTGGGGTGTTCCGTGTGCAGGTTGTCCCCAAACACCCACCCAAGGCCCCCATGCTGGTGTCCCTCGGGATTCAGGGCTGTCTCTGGATGCCTTGGTCCTCTTCCTACTGCCATCCGGGACTGATGGCATCGGCATCTCCTCCTGGAGAGGGACATCTTGAGCCACCGCCACTGGGAGTGACCCCGGCGGATGCAACGAGGCTTTGGGGTCTCTACTGCTGGAAAACATCACTGCTTTGGGCAAAAGGGTTGGTATTGTGGCTCAAGGAATGGGAAATCTGAGGCTTGTGTCATTGTGGGAATTATTTCTCATCTGGAGGGAGCAGGAGACGAGAAGAGCAGCAGCACCTTCAGGCGCTCACACAGCCTGGACAAGGAGCTTCATCCCTGGAGCAGCTCTGGCACATACCCAGCCAGGAGAGGAGCACTTGCCTTCCAAACCCACGGGTCCAGCCGTGGATGAAGCCAAACAGCCTGGATTAAGTGGTGGGAAGGTATTTTTCCTGTGCCCTCACTCCCTGCTCACACGAAGCCTTCAGGACTGAGCGGGAAGATTGGGTTGTGCTGAGCATCCTCTTATCCGATATGGAGAAATATATCCCTGGGTTTTATATCCAGCCAGCCCTGCCTTCCTGCCTGCCTTTCCCTCCAGCTGCTGGTGGGCACAAAGCCAGGCTCATTCCCTGCTCCTGCCACTGCTGTCAGGCCATGGGCACTTGGCGTGGGGGGAGCCCCAAGTGTCCCCAGGAGCTCTCCCAGCAGGGCTTTGAGCACCCCTGCTGTTATCCAGCTGGCTTTGCTCCTGGATTTTGCCAGAAAAAACCCTTCCCCGCACCCCAGCAAGGCTGGGATTTGCCACTGAGCTGTGCTGGCGGTGAGTAATGTTTAAAGAGACGTGGCCTCGGAAGAGCTCCCTGCACCCTGTGTCCTGCACACCTCCAGGGCCGGAGCCAAGCTTTGCTCTGCTGGGATCTGCATTTTAATTAGGCTCGTGGATTTTCCTTCCAGGCTTGCTGTAGTCAGGTCTCCCTGCTCGCTCCCTTCCCTGGAGCCCCTGCGTCTGCAGGGCTTGCGAGCCCTGGTTTTCCAGAGGTATGCTCCGTCCCAGCTCTCCATTTATAGAAAGGAATTAAGGAGAAATGAGGGAGCATTGCTAAGAGGATTTGCACTGCGACTTACTCAGTTTCTCCAAATAATTTGCAGTAGCTCTGGATTCTTTAATCAACACTCATTTCCTTTTGGAAATGAAAGAAGCGGGAAGGCGTCGTGCTGCTCCCGAGCCAAGCTTGGCTCTTCGCCTCCGAACGGGACATGCTGGAATCAGAGCCTGAGAGCGTAACCTGGCGGGGGGTGAGGGGGTGTGTGACAGAGGGAAGTGTGTCTTGGGGCTCAGAGAGCTTCTGTTGCCCTGTCCTGCTCCTTCCATGCAGTTTTGGGTTCCTCTGTCCCTGTCTGGAGCCGGCGGCCACACACCCAGACATGGGAGGTGAGCCATGGATGGGGGGTCACCCTGCCTGGGGACTGTGCCCTGCTGTGGCCTCTCCTTGTCAGCAGGGCTGGGCTGAGTCTGGGATTGAGGATCCCCTTGGGGTTAGTGCAGATCACCCCAAGGGCTGGCAGCGCTCGTTGCCGCTGGGATTCGGTGCTGAATTCCCGTGGGACAAGGCTATGGTGGGCAAGAGACCTTCCACGGGTTCCTGGGAATCAGCTGCGTGTTGCAGAGGGAGGAAAAGGCCTTTTGGAACAGATAATCCCAAACTGCTCCTCTCCCAAATGGCCTGAGCCTTTCCATGCTCACGCGGTGGGATTTCCCTGCCCTGTTCAGTGATGGAAAGCTGACGGTGCTTGTAGCATTCCCAGCCCTTGCAGTGTTCCCAGCACTTCCAGCATTCCTAGTCCTTGCAGCACCCATGGAGCCGCTCTCCAGCCTGGCAGAGCCCTGTGCCCAGCCCTGTCCCAGGTCCTGCCCCACTGAGCTCTGTCCCGCCGGGGTGTCGCGATTGCAGCGTCACCCCTCAAACCTCCCCTTGTGCAACGGCCCCTCCGGCCTCTCCTCCCACTTCCCTCTTGGCCTGTTGCACAAGAGGAAACCCCGGGGTTTCCTGTCCTGACAGCAGGGTGGGGTGTGGGACAGCCCCACGTCCCCCACGTCCCCTGCCCTGTTCCCTTTGGGCACTCGTGGGCGCAGGGATGGGGGCTGACATCCCTCCAGCACAAAACCAGAGCTGGGCCAGAGCTGCCCAGGACGTGGCCTGGTGGGTCAGAAGGTGCCCTCTTAGGTTAGAAGCTCATAATTAAAATTCAAATTCCATCAGCTGCAGGAGAGGGATGGTGTTGGGAAGCAGTGCTGGGGAGTCAGGGTGAAAGACCCTCTGTGGGAAAGAAGTCAGAGCTCACTGTCCAGGCAGCCCCAATTTCCCCTCCTTCTTGACCCAGTTTTGCAGCCAAATCACCCTCCATGACCCCACTGATCCCTTGGAGGTGACACTTCCAGCCTTGGTCTCTCACTGCTGTTCCATGTTCCTCTGGTTTGCTCGTGTGGGCACTGCTGGAGAGGAACTTTGGGCATCTCCAAGTGGCTCCCGGGATGGGATTCCTGCCCTGCCCTCCTGGGAATGCAGTGGGGACATGGGGTGTCCACAGCAACCAGGACAGGAATGTGGGATCCCACTTTACCCTGGAAAACCTTTCTGCCATCCTCACGGACATCCTGTGTGCTCCAAGTGGAGTGGGGGGCTTGGGAATGGCTGTTGGGACATGTCATCCTGCTCCAGGCTGTTGGGACACGGGCACCAGGGGGACATATCCTGCTCCAGGCTGTTGACGCTGTTGGGATGTGGGCAACTTGCTCCAAGCCTCTGGGACATGGACATCCCTCTCCAGGCTGTGGCTGCTGGCAGAGGCACCTTCCTGGTGGTTTATGTTGGGATTGTTTTAATGCTGAATTGATTTACGTGGTTTTCCTGACGAGGGGCTGTGGCCTCTGGGATGGGCAGAGCTGCAGAGGTGACTCCCACTCTTGTCCTCATGTGCTGAGAACCTGTTGCCTCCATCCAGCCCCTCAGGAAGAAGTGTTTGGTGGGGTCAGGTCTCTCCATTGCCAGTTCCTTTCATCTCTCCTTAAAAAACCAAGCTGAGATCCAGGTTCTGCTCCCTGTGCCTGGGATGGGTGCCTTGCAAGTGGCAATACAGGTCCCCTGACACCCCAAAATGAGCCTCTGGTGTCTTGCTGGTGACCTCCATGGTCACCTCTGTGGTCTTTACTGGTCATGGTCACCAGTAAGTGGTGAGGGTGATGTGCCCTAGGGATGGGGCTGCAAACACCACGGAGCAGCAGCATCCCCACAGCAGAACTGGTTCATACTGGGACACCAGGATGCAGCTTCAGCTAAGGGGGTGCTCAGGTCTGGGATGGGGATGCAGGGCTGGGGGTGCAGCGAGGGGTGAGGTCACTTCTGTCTCAGCCCAGCATTGTTCCTGCTCCAGCTGGGACATGCTTTGGTGGCAGAGGGACTTTCCAGGGGATTTGGGCTGTATCCCACCATATTTGGGGTCCTATGGGCCCCCCCAGCCCTACTCAGCACAGAGTCACTGGGGTCCGTAGGGATGAAGCCATGTGGGGCCACCTTGGAGAGGGCCGGGAAGCAGAGTCACAGGATTGCAGTGAGGAAGGTGTTGGGATTAATCCCTCTGCTTTAATTGGTTTATGTCAGTAATGAGCTGCTCCTGGCAGTGCTGAGCCAGATGGTTCCTTCCCCGGGCAGCGGGATCCTCATGGAGCAGGTGCCAGGGAAGCTCTTGGCGATGCTGGAGCTTGGGGAGAGGGTGACCCCGAGCCAGCATCACTGTGCCCCCCATGTGGGATCAGAAATGGGGTTGGGTTAAAAATCCTGCCTGGAAAATGCTTCCAGTGGCTGCCACTGCTTCCCATAGGATAAATGGTGGCTGGTTCTGCCCAGGCTCCTCAGTGTGAGCTCCCTGAGGTCCCCAACACCTTCATGGGAAGTCCTGCCTGTGGGTCCAGCTTCTGTGCCTCTGATCCATGGAGCAGCCGGCACCTTGCCAGGCAGCACTGGGGGTGGTCCTGCCATCCCACTGCCCGATTCTCAGTTGGCCCCTGAATTGTCATTCCCACTCAGCTCCCCCAAAAGCAGAGTAGGAGCCGCCAGCTGCTGCCTGTGATCCAAGGGCAGGGGAGGGATCCTCTTTCCCTCTGCCCGTCCCAGCGCTCCGAGGGCAGCAGAGGGTTCTTTGTGGGCACTGCTTTAATTGCGTCGTTATTATCCCGAGTAAATGAGTCCTGGCAGCAGCTGAACCCGGCGGATGCCAACCACATCCCAGAAAGGCATCCGGGAAAGGTCAGCATCCAGCTGGCACGAGCAGGGCCGGGGACCTGGATGGGACCCAGGGGCTGGCAGGTGCTGGCAGAGCCAGGGGGTCTCAGTGGGTGAGGGGGGACCAGGGGGGAGCCCAAACCCTTCCCATCTCACCCCCCTCCACCGCTTTTCCCTTGCAGACCGTCAGCATCAATAAGGCCATTAATGCGCAGGAAGTGGCTGTCAAGGAGAAACACGCCAGGAATATCCTTCCCGGAGCTGGCTGTGGGACAAGGAGCATGAGAGCAGGGCTGGGGCTGCTCGGAAAAGGGGCAGCAGCAAGAGGGGGTGTGGGGAGAGGTGCTGGGGGTGGCTGGATGGGACCTTGAGGGGCTACTGGGGCTATTTCCAGCATGGCACAGGTTCCCTCCTCCTGCTGCCACAGCCTCCAAGTGTCTGGAGTGCCAGGACTGGCACTGCCATCCCATGGGAGGGCGGGAGGGGAAGGTCTCCATCATCAAATGGGAAAAAATGGGAAACCAGAAGGTGTTTCCTTGACCATCCAGCACCGTGTATCCTGGGCACACACCACGAGAAGGGAGCCCAGACCTTCTGGTCGGTGGTGAACCGGCTGCCGCTGTCCGGCAATGCCGTGCTCTGCTGGAAGTTCTGCCACGTCTTCCACAAGCTCCTCCGGGATGGACATTCCAACGTGAGTGCCCAAAGCTGAGCTCAGCCACGGCCCTGGGGCCAAATCCTTTCTGCCATGGGGCTGCACAGGGCAGTGGGAGATGCTAGTGAGTGGGTGCCCTCCTGGGGGCCAGTCCTTGGTGGGGACCAGTGCAGGAGCCCTCCTGGTAGGTCAGTGTCCTCATGGGGGTCAGTCCTGGATGGGTGCTGGAGTTGGATCCCTCCTGGTGGGTCAGTGCCCTCCTGGTGATCAGTCCTGGGATAGCACCAGTGCCAGAGCTCTCCTGGAGGGTCAGTACCTTCCTGGGGGCCAGTCCCAGGTGGGGACCAGCGCCAGAGCCCTCACAGAGGGCTGGTGCCCTTCTGGGGGTCAGTCCTGCGTGGGGACTGGTGCCAGAGCCTTCCCAGTGCTGCCTTGCCCACAAACCCTGTGCTCCAAACCCCGGTGCCGACAGCAGTGCCAGTGCCAGAGGAAACCGCTCAGTGCAGGAGCCACCAGTGAGGATCCTCCTGCTTGGCATGTGGCTGGGGAAACTGGGGCACCCAGGGCTGTCAGTGGTGACACCACCAGCAGGACAAAGGGTTGAGAATGCACCGAGACCTCCCATTCCTCACCCCAGTTGCCAGCTCCAAGTATGGAACATTGTTTGCTGGTGCTCTTCCTGCTCATTGTCACCGTCGTTCCTCCAGGTCCTGAAAGACTCCGTGAGATACAAGAATGAGCTGAGTGACATGAGCAGGATGTGGGTGAGTGGCCACCATGGTGGGGACACTTGGCCAGGCTTGTGGGGGGGTGTAGGCTTGGGGGATTCTCTCTCCCAAGAGGATCCAGGGGCCCAGCACAGCTGTGGCTGATCCAGGGCTGCCATCACCTCCCTGGGCTGGGTTTGCCCCCATTTGTCACATTTCTGTCCCCTCCCACCAAAATCAAAGACCTCCTTCCCATTTTATGGCAAAACCCAGTAAAACCCGGTTTTGATGGGTCAAAAGCCACCTTGAAACATGCAGAGAAGGTGATGAAAAGGTCCTGACCCAAAGCCTTTCAGTAAAGCCAACCTGCATCCAAGGGCTGGGTGCCAGCGAGGAGCGTTTTTGGCTGTGGTTTTGGGGAGGTGAGGGAGGGGTCACTCATTCTGCAGGGGGAAAAGGCTTTTCTGCAGCCTGCCCTGGATCTCAACAGCTTTTTGGGGTCTCCAGGGCCACCTGAGCGAGGGCTATGGGCAGCTCTGCAGCATCTACCTCAAACTGCTGAGAACCAAGATGGAATTTCACATCAAGGTGAGCCCCCCGTCCCCAAGGCTGCAGCAAGGGGTGACAGGGACAGGACAGGGGCAGGCAGAGCCTTTCCAGTGCTGTCACCCCTTTGGGTCCTCCCCTCTGTCATAACCATCCTGTTGAGTCCATGAAACATTCCCCAAGCTGCCAGTAGCCATCAAAATTGGATCAAAAATAGCCCAAGGACCAGCGTTTTGGGAGTGGCAGGATTTGTGGTGGCCCAGGGCTCCTTGGGGACATTTGAGAGTTGGTGGGCTACAAGAGGCATTAAAAGACCCTCAGCTTCGGGGTGCATGTCCCCTCCCAGCTATCCTAGATTGGCAGAGGAGGAAGAACTCTGCTGCAAAAAGATGTTCTCTGTGCCCATCACCCTGATTCAGTTTGGAGCTGTGATGTGACCTTCCCCAAAGTGCCAGGGCAGCACGAGGAGGCTTTGCCCCCCTGGGGCAGATGTTGGCTCCATCCCCTCACAGCTTGCAGCTCCTCCCTGCCCAGCAGGTTTCTCAGCCCAGGGAGAATCAGCTTTTCTTGCTGGGGAGAGCACAGGCGCCATGGATTAGGGATGCTGTGGTCACCCAGGGTTTGGAGAGCTTGTGTTACCCCCCTTTGTCCCCCACATCACCCCCCTGGCACATCCGAGAGCTGACTTTGCACCGAGCCCACAGGATTACAGCCCTGGTGCTCCCAGAGCTCTGTCCAGAGCAGGAGATCCTCTGGAACCCTTTCCCAGCTCCTGTTTCCCCACAGAATCCCCGCTTCCCTGGCAATCTGCAGATGTCCGACCGGCAGCTGGACGAGGCCGGGGAGAACGACGTCAACAACTTGTGAGTGCAGGGCAGGGGGAGGTGAGGGAGGGGTGGGTGCATCCACACCAGAGCACCAGGGTGAGGCCCGTGGGTGGCCATGGGGACAGTCCCCCACGATCCTTATCCCTGTTTCCCAGCTTTCAGCTGACAGTGGAGATGTTTGACTACCTGGAGTGTGAGCTGAACCTCTTCCAGACAGGTAAGCCCCTGTGCTACCCTGACAGAGGGTGGGATGAGGGGTCTGTGGGAGTCAGGGACAGGACACAGGGAATGGCTTCCCACTGCCAGAGGGCAGGTTGGATGGGATATTGGGAAGGAATTCTTCCCTGTGAGGTTGGGGAGGCCCCTGGCACAGGTTGCCCAGAGAAGCTGTGGCTGCCCAGAGAAGCTGTGGTTGCCCCATCCCTGGAAGTGTCCAAGGCCAGGTTGGATGGGGCTTGGAGTAACCTGGGATAGTGGAAAATGTCTCTGCCTGTGGCAGGAGGTGGAATAAGATGTTTTTCAGCTGCTTCTGGCTGGTTTTGGAACATCTCCCTGCCAGCACACCCAGCATGCTTGAGTGCCTGGGGGACAACAGTGACAAAGCACAGGGGCTGTGTGTCAGCTCTGCCCAGGGACACTACTGGGCTCAGGTCTGGCTGCAGGCTGAAGTGTTCCCAAGCCTGTTTGGGAGTCCTGGGTGGGAATTTCCCCTCCTACTGAGCTTACAAAAGGCTGTGGGGCCACAGGCTGGATCCCCAGGGCCCAGCGGGTGTCTCGCTCCAGCTGAAGGTCTCTTGCTGTGGGTGACACCTGTGGATCTGGCAGACACAGCGTGGCACCCGCCGGCGCTGCTGGTGCTCCCAGATCCGATCCCAGATCCCCCCTGCAGTGTTCAGCTCCCTGGACATGTCGCGCTCGGTGTCGGTGACGGCGGCGGGGCAGTGCCGCCTGGCCCCGCTCATCCAGGTCATCCTGGACTGCAGCCACCTCTACGACTACACTGTCAAGCTGCTCTTCAAGCTCCACTCCTGTGAGTGTCCCCAGCGCCACCACCTTGGGCAGGGCGGGACATGGAGGGAGACGCTGGGGGTCACCACCCTGCTCAGGCTGGGCTGTTCACTCCCATCCCCTTCCCAGCCTCTTTGGGGGGGTTGGAAGGAGTCACCAGGACAAGCTGGTGCAAAACCCACATCCCTCAGGGCCTGGAATTGTGGTGGCAGCTGCCTGACCTCCAGCCTTTCCCCTTCCCTGGGCTGTGATCCCCTCCTGCAGCGGGACACTGAGCCTGGAGCATTCGGGCCCCCAGAGGAATGTGGCCATCTCTGGGAAAGACCCATCCCCATGTGGCTGTGCTGATAGGTTGTCCCTTGATCCGTGAAGACACCCAGTGATGTTTCTACTTGCTGCTTCTTCCAGGTCTGCCGGCGGATACGCTGCAGGGCCACCGGGATCGCTTCCTGGAGCAGTTCCGAAAGTAAGTGCCCAGACCTGGAGTGCTGGTGCTCTGGGGGTGCTCCCAGGGCACTGAGATCGAAAAACGGTGAGCAGGGATGTGCTGTGGCCTCTGGTATGTGATTATTCGGGGCAGCCAAAACAAAAACTGGCCGCTGAGAACAGGGGGAGGATGTCATGGTGCTGAGGGACAGCTTGATTCCAAACCAAGGTCACAAACTGCAAACAGCAGATATCAGGGCTGGCTGTGGGCTCTGACCCCCCAGGGACTAACCTTGGGACAGGTATCAACAGCACCGAGATCCCAGCCGGGGTGCTGAGGGGGTTGGGAGGGATGGGAGCCAGAACTGGTGTGTGGTTGGGCACTGCTGCTACTCCCCCAAACTGGAAATCCTGGAGGGAAGTACCCTGCTCCTGGGGGAGATGCTCCCATGGGAACTGAAGGTGATGGTGCAGATGTTGGCTCCAAGGCAGGAAGCCCCACACCTGCTCGTGGGGGCTTTGCGTGGGAAGGGAGTGGTTTGAGTTGGAAGCGACCTTTGAAGATCATCCAGTCCAACCTCCTGCCGTGGGCAGGGACACCTTCCACTAGACCAGGTTGCTCAAGTTCCAGGTCCTTCTCCCTGCCCACCAGGCCCTGGGTTTATGGGATAAACCCTCCAGCAGTCAGTTTTTTCCAAGAGTAGGAGGCTGGCAGTGGGGCCTTCCCAAGACCTGCCCTGGGCTTGGTGGCAGCACACACCACTGTCCCCTCCAGCCAGGTGACAATTCCTGGAGCCAGGCAAGGGGTTGGAGCTACCCACATTGTCCAGGCTGGACAAGAGCCATCCCTCACCATTCCCTGCCCCTTCCAGGCTCAAGGACCTCTTCTACCGCTCCAGCAACCTGCAGTACTTCAAGCGGCTGATTCAGATCCCGCAGCTGCCAGAGGTGAGACCCCAGTCCCCACACTCCCTGTCCCCGTGGCCAGGGGCAGCTCTGGATGAGTGGGTGGCACTCGGGGAGGCCCCAAGAAAGCCACCTGCCACCTTACCTGGCTTCCTGGGGCTGGTAGCAACGTGGGGCTCATGGGCCTTGAGGATCATCCTTGCATCCGTCTCTGGGTGGCATCCTGTGGGATGGAGCTGCCTTCTGACCAGGGGCTGGGATCCCTTCTGTCACCAACCCACAGCTCTTGCTAAGAACTGTCCCCATGGGTCCTGGCTCCATCCTGTGGCTTCTGGCTCCCTCTCCTTGGGCCCTAGTTCCATCCCTGTGGGCCCTGGCTCCAACAACATGGGTCCTGACTTCAGCCCTGTGGGCTCTAGTTCATCCTGCGAGTCCTGGCTCTATCACTGTGGGTTCTGATTCTATCCCTGTGGACCCTGGCTCCATCCCTGTGGGTCCTGGCTCCATTCCTGTGGGTTCTGGTTTCATCCTGCGAGTCCTGGCTCTATTACTGTGGGTCTTGGTTCCATCCCTGTGGGTCTTGGTTCCATCCCTGTGGGTCTTGGTTCCATCCCTGTGGATCCTGGCTCCATTCCTGTGGGTTCTGATTCCATCCCTGTGGGTCCTGGCTCCTTTTCCATGGATCAAGGCCTGCCCAGCTCAGCTCTAGGGCAGGATTTCACCCAGCCATGCCCTCAGCCCTTCCCCTCACCCTGCTCCCGTCCCTCCCCAGAACCCCCCCAACTTCCTACGCGCCTCGGCGCTGTCGGAGCACATCAGCCCCGTGGTGGTGATCCCTGCTGAGGCGTCCTCCCCTGACAGCGAGCCCATCACAGACCTGGTGGAGATGGACACGGCCCCGCAGGTGAGGGTGGCAGGGGCCCTCCAGCTCCAAGCCTGGAGCTACTTGTCCAAATCCACACCGTGGGGAGGTGGGGCTGAGACAGCAGGGATGGCCTTGGGAGCTGAGTGTCACTGCAGGGGGAATGAGTGGGTGCTGGATGTCCCAGCTGGGTGCTGGATGTCCTGTCTGGGTGCTGGATGTCCTGTCTGGGTGCTGCCGGGGCTGAGCCAGCCTGGATTCGTCTCCCAGTGCTGCTCAGTGGTGTGGTGCCCTCCAGTGATGGGCGAGGAGAGGTTTGGTTTTGAGCACTGCCGTGGAGACCTTCAGCTCTTCACCCTCCTCTCCACCAAGGGTTGTCCCCTGGCACTGAGTGAGGAGGGGGAGGAACATGGCTTTGGGGATCTTCTCCCCCTGGGAGTTATGTAGGGATGAACCAGAGATGCCTCGTGGCAATTCAACACATTCCATGCCCTGGGAGCAGTGGGGGGATCCAGCCCCAGCGTCCAGGCATCTCGTGGGCCGGTTTGGCAGTGACACTGGGGACATGGCGGGGGGTGAGGGTTCCCAGGTGGTGGTGGGATCACTGCAGGTCTGCTCTGCTCTTCCTACAGAGCCTGTTTGACAACAAGTTTGATGACATCTTCGGCAGCGCCTTCAGCTGCGACCCCTTCAACTTCAACAGCCAGAACGGGATGAACAAGGATGACAAGTGAGCAGGCCGGGACCGTACCGGGACCTCCCTGCCTGCACCGGCCCCGCAGCCGTGGTGGCGCAGGGGACACCTCCTCTCCCAGGACGTGTCCCCCTGGCACTGAGGGCCTGTGTCTCTCCTTCCCAGGGACCGGTTGATCGAGCAGCTTTATGGGGAGATCGCAGCCCTGAAGGAGGAGCTGGAGAACTTCAAGGCCGAGGTGGGTGACAACCGGGCGGGCAGGAAGAGACCCGGGGGCTCACGCTGGGAGTGTGGGGTGGTGGCTCTACCCCTGGATGGGCAAGACGGTGACCCCATCTCTGCCCTGCCCTGTCCCCAACGGATTCTTCATCCCCGCCCATCCTGGGGAACTCCGGGATGCATTTTGGGGGTCTGTGGGGTGCTACCCATGGCAGGGGCTGCTGGATGGTGCTGGTAGGCACTGGATGGTAATGGTAGGCACTGGGCAGTACTGGTGGGTGTTGGATGGTACCGGTGGGCACTGGGCAGTACTGGTGGGTGTTGGATGGTGCTGGTGGGCATTGGGCAGTACTGGTGGGTGTTGGATGGTCCTGGCCAGCCCCGAACAGCTCCATCAGCCCCTGGCCGTGCCCGCAGAGCGCACGGGGCGCGGTGCAGCTGCGGGGCCGGGCCAGCGAGCTGGAGGCTGAGCTGGCTGAGCAGCAGCACCTGAAGCAGCAGGCGCAGGACGAGAGCGAGTTCCTGCGCACGGAGCTGGAGGAGCTCAAGAAGCAGCGGGAGGACACCGAGAAGGCTCAGCGGAGCCTGACAGAGATAGAGAGTGAGCAGGGGAGGCTGGGACCAGCCTGGGGTGGGGGTGAGCCCCTGGGGGGGTCCTGAGGGCTCACCTCGGTGACCCTGCGTGGCAGGACGGGCGCAGGCCAACGAGCAGCGCTACAGCAAACTGAAGGAGAAGTACAGCGAGCTGGTGCAGAACCACGCCGACCTGCTGCGCAAGGTGGGCTCCCCAAAAACCCCCCCTGGCATCCCCTCTGCCAGCTCTGCCCCTCAGCACAGGGGGATGCTGAAGTCACTCTGCCTTCGCCAGAACGCGGAGGTGACCAAGCAGGTGACGGTGGCCAGGCAGGCCCAGGGGGACGTGGAGCGGGAGAAGAAGGAGCTGGAGGACTCCTTCCAGAGGGTGAGCGAGCAGGCACAGAGGAAGGTGAGCATGGATGGGGGGCACAGCAGGGAGGAGCAGGGGCTCCCCCATGGGGCACCGGCGCTGCCAACCTCTCCCCTTGCCGCAGTCTCAGGAGCAGGCAGAGGTGCTGGAGACGCTGAAGCGGGAGCTGGCAGCCAGCAGGCAGGAGCTGCAGGTGCTCCAGGGCACGCTGGAGTCCAGCACACAGGTGAGAGCGTGTGGGGGGTGGGTCCCTGCAGCCCCTCACAGCCCTGGGGTGGCCAGCCAGCCCTTACCCATTCGAGACATGAGACCCACCACTGGCCTGAGAACCCTGTCCTCTTCCTCCCCATGTGTGGGTGGGCTGGATGGTCACACCGCGGGGTTTCATGCTCCTGGGTGCCAGGAGCATGTGGAGCAATGGGCTCCAGCAGCAGGGATCCCTGGAAGAACTCTGCCCATTGTAATCCCAGGCAGCAGTGTGCCATCACACTGCAAGACATGCCAGAGGGTATCCCATGCCTGTGGAGATGTGGAGCATAGCAGGGGTGTCTGGGTTCATTGGAGGAGGGAGAAGCTGGCAGGAAAATGCAGTTATCCATTCCCAGGATGGGCAGACACTGCAGCAGGACAGGGAGGGGGCAGAGCTCCAAGGCCACAGTGACACCCTGCATCCATTCCTCCATCAGGATGGTGACAGTCATGATAAAATGAATTTTCAGTGAATAGAAGTGAAAGGGCTCCCCAGGAGCCTCGGTTGTCAGCAGGTGAGGTCATCACTGCCAGGTGGTGATGCAGGGATGCACCTGCAGGACAGTGGGGGTAGCCCGAGCCTGGACCAGGGACCAGTCTCCAAACTGGAGGGTTCACCCTCAGCACAGCCCTGACCACCATTTCATGCTCACCCAGGCGGGAGCGGAGCAGAACTCCCGGATCAGCAGCCTGGAGCAGGAGCGGGACAGGCTGAGCCAGGCAGCGGAGCGGCACGGGCAGGACATGGCAGCGCTGCGGGCGGAGCTGCAGCAGCTGCGGGACACGCTCAGCCGGGAGCAGGAGAGCAGCAGGACCGAGCTGGAGTCGCTGCAGAGCCAGCTGAGAGACAAGGTACCCCGGGGCGTCCCCGTCCCTCCAGGCCACGGGGGTCGGCAGGGCTGGGCGAGGGGGTGCCGGTGGCACAGCAGGGCCCGCGACACCCGTGTGGGGTTGGCAGGAGGGCGCAGAGCAGGCGCTGCAGCGGCGCCTGGCTGAGGAGCAGCGGTCCCTGCTGCGCGGCACCGCCCGCGAGGCCGAGCGGATGGTGCAGGACGCCCTGGCTCACATGGAGGATCCCGCCCACATCGGCTGCACCAGCTCGGCAGGTGAGGCTCCCAAACCGGGCGTTATCCCGGCCTGCCCGCTCCCTGCTGGCCTGGCTGAGCCCTGCCTTGCCGTCTGCCCGCAGATTGCCTCCTGTCCCGCACGCTGGCGGCCTCCGAGTGCGTGGAGCGGCTGCGGGACGCGCACAGCAAGTACCTGTCGGATGGCACAGGTGAGAACGGGCGGCCCCGGGCGGGGGGAGGGCACAGGGGCAGCCCTGGCGTGCAGGGCCGGGTGGGCGGCATGGCGGGGGCTGAGGTGTGTGCCCCCCTATCCCGCCACAGCCGTGGGCTCCCTGCTGCCCTGCCTGGCCCTCTTCGCCCACCTGGTCAGCGACACCCTCCTGCAGGGCAGCGCCACCTCCCACGTGGCCCCCGTGGAGCCCGCTGACCGTGAGTGCTGCCCCACGGGCAGGGCATGGGGTGGGCCAGGGGCCAAGGTGGGTAGGGGATCAGGGTGGGCAGAGGATTTGGTGGGCAGAATGCCGGGATGGGCAGGGGCTGGGTAGGATTCTGGGGCAGGTAGGGGGCCAAGGTGGGCAGGGGCTGGGGTGGACAAGGGTCGTTGCAGGCAGGGAACAGGGTGGGCAGGATGTTGGGATGGGCAGGCAAGGATTCTGGGACAGGAAGGGGCTGTAGTGGGCAGGGACAGATGGGGCCAAGATGAGCAGGATGCTGCAGTGGGCAGGGATTGGAACGGGCAGGGGTTGGGGTGGGCCGGGCCCAGGGTGGGCAGAGGTCATGGCATGCAGGGGACTGGGTGGGCAGGATGCTGGGGTGGGAAGGTGCCAGGAGACCAGGTGGGCAGGATTCTGGGACAAGTAGGATCCTGGAGTGGGCAAGGACCAGGATGGGCAGGATGCCTGGGCAGGCAGGGACCAGACACCTCCATCCCCCCGCGTGGCCCACACAGGTCTGCTGGAGCTGTGCAGGCAGTGTGGCAGCGAGGCCCTGAGCTACCTCAGTGCCCTGCAAGACCCAGGGACAGTGGCAGGTGCCGACTGCAGCCCAGTGACAGCCTGCCTGGGCCGGATCAGCACCATCGCAGAGGTGGGTGCCCCCGGAGGGCTGCTGGGACAGGGTCAGGCTGTGGTGGCCACTGCCAGAGGGGCTGTGCTGCCCCTGGATGTTCCCATTCATCCCATCCTGTCCCCAGGAGCTGCGTCCCAGAGGGCTGGATGTCAAGCAGGAGGAGCTGGGGGACCTGGTGGACAAGGAGATGGCGGCGACGGCCGCGGCCATCGAGACGGCGTCCGCCCGCATCGAGGTGAGGGGCACTCTGTGCCCTGGGGGAACCACGGGGGAACCACCCTGTGCCCTGGGGGAACCGTGGGGGAACCACCCTGTGCCCTGGGGGAACCATGGGGGAACCACCCTGTGCCCTGGGGGAACCACGGGGGAACCACCCTGTGCCCTGGGGGAGCCACAGGCACCCTGCCGGGCCTGCCACTGGGCACAGGGCTCAGCACAGCCTCTCCCCCCGCCACCAGGAGATGCTGAGCAAGGCACGGGCTGGTGACACTGGGGTCAAACTGGAAGTGAACGAGAGGTGAGTGTTGGTCAGGGATCTGGAGGGAGCAGGGCAGGAAGGATGGGACTGGTGCCACAGGCGCCCCACAGAGGGCTCAGAGGGGTTTATCTCACAGGATTCTGGGCTCCTGCACGGGTCTCATGCAGGCCATCCACATCCTGGTCCTGGCTTCCAAGGACCTCCAGAGAGAGATCGTGGAGAGTGGACGGGTGAGCTGGTACAGGGGTGCAGTTCCGAGGCGTTTGGCCAGCCAGGGGTGACCACACACTTGCTGGAACATGCTGCTCCAACCCTTGGCCCATTGGAGCTTCCCCACCAGCTGCCAGGAGCTCCTGCCCCACCCCCAGGGTCTCACCCTGGCTCTGATTCCCGGGGTGTCACAGAGACCCTTGATCTCCCTTCCCACACAGCTCACCGTGCTGGGTGTCTCCCCAGCTCCCACACACATCCAAAATGACACCCCAACCTCCTGCTTTCTACCAAGACTGGGGGTCTGGGGATCCCCTGTCCCCAGCAGTGCCTTTTCCCACGGCAGGGAGCAGCATCCCCCAAGGAGTTCTACGCCAAGAATTCCCGCTGGACCGAGGGTCTCATCTCCGCCTCCAAGGCCGTGGGCTGGGGTGCCACCGTCATGGTGTAAGTGCCACTGTCACCAGAGCAAAGAGGATGGCAGAGTCCTGCTGTCCCCACAGGGAGGGAACACAGGGGGGGCAGGACGATGCTCCAGCCCCTCTCTGCCCTCCCACAGTGACGCTGCCGACCTGGTGGTGCAAGGCAAGGGGACGTTCGAGGAGCTGATGGTCTGTTCCCGGGAGATCGCAGCCAGCACCGCTCAGCTGGTGGCAGCCTCCAAGGTAGGAGGTTTGGGGTGACCCTGGGGCACCCCGTGGTCACCCCAAATCGTGGGGCTGGTGGGGTGTAAGTGACCCCTCCTGGCTGTCCCGGCAGGTGAAGGCAGACAAGGACAGCGCCAACCTTTGCAAGCTCCAACAGGCCTCCCGGGGGGTCAACCAGGCCACGGCCGGTGTGGTGGCCTCCACCAAGGCTGGGAGGTCACAGGTGGAGGAGAAAGGTAAGTGTGGGGGCTGCAGGGATTGTGAAGTCATGGAATCACTTAGGTTGGAAAAGCCTTCTAGGATCAGCAAGTCCAACCGCTCCCCCACCACTGCCAAGCCCACCACGAACCCATGTCCCCAAGGGCCACATCTACACAGTTTTTAAATCCTTCCAAGGATGGTGACTCCACCAACTTCCCTGGGCAGCCTGTGCCAGGGCTGACAACCCTTTCAATGAAGAGATTTGCCCTAATACCCAACCTAAACCTCCCCTGGCACAACTTGAGGTCACTTCCTCCGATCCTAATGCTTGGAGCACAGACCTGCCCCAAAACCTCTGCTCTTGGCAGTCAGCACCCTCAGCTGGCTGTGCCCTGGTGGTCTCTGCCTACAGCTGCCCCTCACTCACTGCCTGTGTATCCCATGGTGCCAGACCCTGCCAGCAGCCTGGGAGCTGCTGGGGCGTCCAAATGGGGAGGAGAGCTTGAGGGGTGCTGGTGGTGTCTTTCTCCACAGACAGCATGGACTTCTCCAGCATGACTCTCACCCAGATCAAGCGTCAGGAGATGGACTCGCAGGTAGGATGTTCCCACATTTGGGAAACGCACCCACTGACGTCTCACTTGGGCCGCCCAGGCTGGGGGAGAGGTGGGGGCAGGGGGGCACTAAGCTGGGGGGGTCACCCTGCCCAGCTGCCCCCAGGCAGCACCAGCATGGGGGAAGCCCTAGGTGTGAAGGCCACAGGTGGGTTTGCCCAGGAGCCACATTCACTTGGCCCTCAGTCCCTCCCCAGCACTGTTCCATCGTGGCACAGCAGCCACGATGCCCTTGTATGCCACCCACAGCACCCACCTCTGCCTGGCACGGGGCAGCCCCAGGAATTCTCCTTCCCAGGGTGCCCACATGGGTCATTCTGCCTTCACCTGCCTGCACAGGCAGCACCCACCTGAACCTCACCCCTCCCTAGGTCTGCTTGTCATCAGATGACCTGTGGGATGTACCTCGGCGGTCTCTGGGCTCGATACTGGGGGGATAACGGGTGTGAAAGGGGGGTGCTCGTGCCAGGGGTGCTGGGTGGGCATGTCCTGGGTGGTGTCCCCCAGGTGCGGGTGCTGGAGCTGGAGAACCAGCTGCAGAAGGAGCGGCAGAAGCTGGGGGAGCTGCGCAAGAAGCACTACGAACTGGCCGGAGTGGCCGAGGGCTGGGAGGAGGATGGTGAGTGCTGCCAGTCCTGTTCCAGCTGGGAAACTGCTCCAGGAAGGAGGAGGGCAGTATGGAGAGGCCCTGCCTGCTGTCCTGGCAGTGGGTGGGCATTGGTTTCACCCCAACTGGCACAAACCTTGGGGGGGGGTAGTTGGCAAACATAGGCAAATCCCTGGAGACTCCAGCCTGTGGGATCCACATCACCCCTGGGCCGGGGACTTGGGTGCTGCTGCTCCCAGAGGGGCGGGACAGTGGGATGCTGGGGGACACTGCACCCCCTGACCCTCTCTTCCCCCTCCAGCTGCGGAGTAGCCCCAGCAGCAGCAGCAGCCCCCGGGGGACACTGCGGCCTCGCAGGGGACACCCCTGGGACCCCGCTCGATGCAGCCTTTTGGGAAGATCCCCAAGGATCCGGTGCAGAAGCCCCCCTGAAGCACACGCTCCCCTCATCCCCCAGGAGCCGCCTCCGGAGCCCCGGGAGCCGTCCGGCGAGGCCCCGGGGCCGGGGGGCTCTGCAAAGTGCACGTGTATTTATTAGAGCTGCTGGGGTGTGGGGGGGAGGTGTCTCCGGGGGGGTCTTTAACCCTTTAGTTTTGTTTTTGCACAGATTCTGGGAACTCTTAGAGCCGGCTCTGGCTGAGCGAGAGCGCTCAGGCTTCTTTCGCCTCTCGCTGCTTTTCCAGCCTTAACCCAGCCCGTGGCTCGGCGTGACCGTCCCCCCGCCCTGGGGATGAGCCTGCTGAGGGCCCCGGGGGTGCCAGCGGGTGGGGGGGCAGCTTTTGGGGTGCTGCTGGGCTTGGTGCTAGGTGTGCTCCCCCTCGGCGGGGGCACCGAGTGCCTTTGGCCACTGCAAGGTGGTGGGTTGGCGTTCCCGTGGGATACCCCTGGCTGGGGACACCGGAGTGCCGGGAGAGGGGCAGGCAGCAGGAGGGACGCTGCCATGAGCTCCTGCCCCACATCCCAGGTTCCCAAAACGCTCCCCCCGCAGCGCCCCCCTGAGCTGGGCTGCCCTGCCCCGACAGATCACTGTGTTCATGCCAGCAATAAACCCTCCGCAAGGTGCTGGGCGCGGGGTTGGGCCACCACGGTGCCACCGCACAAGCCACCAGCTCCTGGGGACGGGGGGTGGCTCTAGGGCAGCACAGAGGGTTTGGGGGGGCAGCCAGGGTGCCCCAAAAACAGAGCACCCCAAAGCCAGAGCAAGCATCTCCCTGTTTCCCCGCTCGCTTTGGTGCCACCCCAGTGTCACCACCACCTTCTTGGGTGCAGGGGGGACTGGTGCCAGCATGGCCGTGGGCAAAGATGGGCACTAGCCAGGGAACCTTTGTGCCTTGAGCAGGGGGCTCAGAGGGCAGGGGGGTGTTGCCATCTCCGGGCCCTCCAGATGTCCCCGTCCCCTGCGGTCCTGCTGGTGCTCCTGCTGGGGCCAGAGCGTCCCTCCCCTGCTGGGGGCAGTATTTGGCCTTTCTCCCTTTGGGAAGCAGCTGGGCTTTCCCAGTGACATCTCTCAGTCCCCGGGGCAGTGGGACCTGCCACCACCGCTGCGGCCCCGGAGCTGACACCCCCCAGCGCAGCCGTCCAGCGAGCAGGGACGCGCTGTCCCCGCGTCCCCAGCCAGCCCTGCTGCCACCCCGAGCCTGCTGGGGGGACCTGGGGGCTCCCCACGGGGGTCCCGCTGCCTCCCCATCCCACCCCGCGTTGGCTCCCCTCGGATGCAATACCGACCGTCCCGTTCCTGCCGGACACGGGGAGCCCCAGCACCCTCCCTGCTTTTTTTTGGGGGGGTCTCGCCTGCACCCCCAACTACCTCAGGCCTCGGGGCCGGGGAGCGGCGCGGGGGGCGCGGGGGCAGCGGGGCCGTGGGGACAGTGGCACCGCCCTCGGCCTTGTCCCTTTTGTGTCACGGGCGGGGGTCCCCGCCGTGTCCCCGGTGCTGGTGACGGGGGCAGGGGCTGCCCCCCCGGTGCAGGGCGGGTTGGTTTGGTTTTTCATTGTATGATAACAATGACCCGTCGCGTGTTTGGGATTTTTCAATAAAGCCTTCAGCCCAGCCCTGCGGCTCCTCCTGGGGGGCAGATGCTGCAATGGGGGGGGGGGCCGTGCAGACCACCCTGTGCTGCGGGATCACCCCGGCAGGGCCATGGGAAGGGGGTCCTGCTGCCGGGTGGCCCATGGACAGGGATCTCGGGGGAACGTCCCCTCCTAAGCGTGCTTAGCCCACCCTGGGCACACCCAGTGTCCCCCAACCCTGCTAGGGCCACGCGGACCTGGGGTGACACCACGGGGTGTCCCCACGGCTGTGTTCTTGCATGATCCCTGCCATTATCCCTTCCTGCCACGATTCCTCTCAGCCCTGGTCGCTGCTCCGCAGGACCCGGCTGGCCGGCAGCAGGGCGGGATATCAGCCATGTCCGCTGCGGACCGCCCTGCCACACCCAGCCAGAGGGACCCTCCCACAGTCCCCAGCACCGCGCGGGTCACTGTCCCCGGCCCTGCCCTCGGAGCGGGAGGGCACCGGGAGGTTCGCGGGGTCCCGGGGCCGGGCGGGGACACGTGGGGCGGGGCCTGGCGAGGCCACGCCCACACTAAAGCCCGCCTCCCCCTCCCGCACCGCGTAGTGCATGCCGGGAACCCGCGGGGGCGGCCCCGCCTGGCCGGGAAGCCCCGCCCGCCTCTGCCAGCCGCACCCACCCCCTCTGATCTGGAAGCGCCTCCCGCCCGCCCCCCCGAATGCCGTGGAAGCTCCGCGCCCGCCGCGCCCCTCCCGCGGGGGGCACCGGGAGAGGCGGCCCCGCTCGGACCGGAGAGCCCCGCCCACCTCAATAAGCCCCGCCCACCCGGGAGGCCCGGTCCCGCTCTGCCGCGGAGCCCCGCCCACACCATAAGCCCCGCCCCCTCAGCGCGCGTCCAAGGGAGAGCCCCGCCCAGCTCCCCGAGACCCCGCCCACTCTCTGAGCACCGCCCTCCGTTCACGCCTCGTGAACAGTCCCCGCCCACTCGCTAAGCCCCGCCTCCACGTAGCCCGGCCCAGCTCCTAGGCCCCGCCCACCCTTTAAAAGCCCCGCCCCCGCGCAGGCCGCGCGCAGAGCACGCCGGGAGCGGCGGGCGCGCGGCGATGGCGGGCGCGGGGCCGGGCGGGCGGGACGGGGCCGTGAGGGCCGCGCTGGCCGTGGCCGCGGCGCTGGCGCTCGCCCTGGCCTG
>JAWWES010000048.1:10664673-10686790 GCA_035583135.1 Lophotriccus pileatus
GCCTGGTGCGCCATGCGGCCCGGCCCGTCCGCGCCGCGCCCGCCCGCCAAAGCCGCCGCCAACGGCGGCCCGGCCGTGAGGGCCGCGCCGCGCCGAGCACAGCCCGGGTAAGGACGGGAGGGATGGGGGGAGCGGGCGGGGGGAGCCCTGCCCCGCACTGACCGCGCCGTGTCCCGCAGGGCCCCGCGCTGCCCGCCGCAGCCCCCGCGCCGCCGGTACCCGCTGCCGCAGCCCCGCCTGGCCTCGCCGCTCGGCCTGTCCGCCGCCCGCTGGGAGGGCGGCTCGCCCCGCGCCGCGCCCTGGGCCCGCCGGGCCGGCCCGCTCCGCAGCCCCGTCACCGTGAGGATCGCACCCCCCGCCGCCGGCATCGCCCGCGCCCCGGCGTGAGTTCCGAGGGACCGGGATACACCGGGGGGATCAGAGGGGT
The DNA here is from genome assembly GCA_035583135.1 of Lophotriccus pileatus. Taxonomy (NCBI): domain Eukaryota; kingdom Metazoa; phylum Chordata; class Aves; order Passeriformes; family Tyrannidae; genus Lophotriccus; species Lophotriccus pileatus. The sequence continues at coordinate 10,665,101 of JAWWES010000048.1, forward strand.
GTACCGGGACACACCGCGAGGAACCCGATTATCAGCCACGGAGGGGACCGGGACACACTGGAGGGAATCACAGGGGATACTGCAGGGACACAGTGGGGGAAGCCCACTTATCACCACGGGGATAGTGGACGCATCGGGGGAACCCCGTTATCAGTCACGGGGGATATCGAGACACACCAAGGGAAGCCGCATTTTCAGCTCTGGGAGCACCGTGAGTGCTGCCACATGGCCGGGAGGATGGTGTGATCCAAACCTTCGGGAGAGCTGTGTTTCCCTTTCCATGGGGGGATTCTGAGCAGTGATCCCAGCCAGCCTAACAGTGCTCTGCTCTCCCCCCCAGTCTGGAGCAGCTGGTCTCACCCCTGGCCTTCCCAGCCACCAGCAGCCCCGACCCGTGTGCCAAGGAGACTGTGCTGAATGCCATCAGGGAGAGCAGGAAAAGGGCTGTGGAAGAGGAGGAGGAGGAGGACCAGACCTTTGGGAACGATCAGGAGAGCAAGAGAAGGTAACAAGGGAGCAGTTCGGGTCACTGATGGTGTGTTGGGAAGGTCACAGATGGGACTCTTGCTCCAGTGGTGACAAATGGGATGTGTCCCAGAGAGTGCCAGGCCTGGTGTGACCAGGATCTGGGCTGGAAGATCACTATGGGAAGGGAACTGCAGGGAGGAGGCACATCCCATCCATCACCCGGCCCTTGGGGCTGTGTCAGATAGTGCTCTGAGGCTCCTGTTGTCCTTGAGATCAAAGGCATGTGGTTTAGGCGTGGGTCTAGTGTGTTCCTCTGCCTGGCTGGGCTTGGGAGGGGCTGGGATGTGGTTTGGGAAGCCTGGCTGGGAAGTGGTTCCTGTCCTCACAGGAATTTGTAGACTGGGAAGGCGTGGTGGGAAGTGCCGGTGTCTGCTGTAGGCTCTGTCCTTCAGTCAGCCCTGGGCTCCCAAGAGAGACAGGATCCCCAGGTAGAAGGAACCCTCTTGGAAAGCTCCACACACTTCCCTCGTGGGCTGAGTGAGCAAAGGGAGGTAAAATGTCAGGGTAAACAGGAGACACTCCTGCTGCTGTTAGTCAAGGTCAGCGACTTCCAGCCCTGAGCATCAGGGAAGGAGGGTGCTGTGTCTTTGCCAGAGTCCTGGGAAGGACCAGGAGTAAATCCTGACTGCAAGGTCTGCTGGAGCCCAACAGTCCAGGCACAGCACTGCCTCACTGCCCTGCCCTCATACAGTCGTGGAATGGCTGGGGTTGGAAGGGACCTTAAAAACCATCTCGTTGCACCCCTGCCATGGGCAGGGACACCTTCCACTAGTCCAGGTTGTTCCAACCTGGCCTTGGACACTTCCAGGGATGGGGCAGCCTCAGCTTCTCTGAGCAACCTGTACCAGGGCCTCTCCAGCCTCACAGGGAAGAACTTCTTCAGTATAGCCAACCTAAATGCCCCCCTTTTCCAGTGTGAACCCATCACTCCTTTTTCTGTCATTACAGTTCTTGCTGCAGAGTCCTTTTCCAGCTCTGCTGTAGGCCCCTTCAGATCCTGGAAGGCTGCTGAGGTCTCCCTGGAACCTTCTCTTCTCCAGGCTGAGCAGCCCCAGTTTTCTCAGGTTGTCTTCATAGAGAGTTGCTCCAGTCCCCCTACCAACTCTGTGGCCTTCTCTGGACTTGCTCCAACTTGCTTCATCCTTGCCAGTTGTGTCCATGGAGATTGTTCGCTCTGTGCTGGGGCTGGTCTGGGCAGGGAGCTGGGACACTGCAGAGAGTGGCTTGGGCAGTGCCCAGGCACATTGTGCTGCTGCTGGAGGTGACCCAGAGAGCACGGCAGGGCGCACCATCCTCCTCCAGCACTGAATTCTCATCTCTGGATGCTTGACTTGGTGGATCTGAGCCCAGCAAGAGCCAAGCAGGACAGCAACAGGGTGGATGCACAGAGGGGATGAGCTCAGGGGTTTTCTTTATCCTGTTTTAATGTGCCAGTGCACAACTCTGCCACAAAAGCAATTTTGAAGGCATTCCTGTCTGGGAAGCACAAGGAATGCTCGTAGGCAGAAAATTCCAGGGCCTTGGAGGGCAGAAAGGAGCTGTGTCAGCTGGAGAGCATGGGGTGGCCTGTTCTGTGGGGTCATCATGCTCAGAGCTTGAGGGGAGCTGTCCTACACTTCCAGCTCTGCTTCGCAGCAGGCTTTGCTTTGGGATTTCACACTTCAGATCCTCATGGAATTATTGTGGGAAGGAGGATTCGGCTTCTGACTCAAACAGTCCAGGGCACTGGTTCGGCAGAAGTTGGAGATGGGAGTTTCAGAGCTCAAGTTGGTTCAGAGAGACTCAGCAGCTTATTTCTGGAAATATTTCAGCTTAGAATAGTGGATTTGAGCAAAGATTTTTATTTTCTTATCCCCAAACTAGTGTGCCCAGCAGGATGTTGGAGTTTGAGGTGAGAGTCAGTGAGGACAGGCCCGGGACAAAGAGAAAATCCACACGAGTCTGCAGATGTGGAAAAACTCTGTCTTGGGTATTGGGTCCCAGGAAAAAAGCAGGGTTTGAGCTCTCCCAGTGTTGAGCCTGCCTGGAAAGGGGCCTCTGCCCAGGCTGGGAGAGGCTTCCCTACTGCCCCAGGCTTCCACCCTCTCTCCCACAGGCGCCACGACAGCAGTGGAAGTGGGCAGTCAGCGTTTGAGCCGCTGGTAGCCAACGGTGCCCCCGCCTCTCTCATACCCAAGTAAGTGCCCACCAGGCCAAAAGCAACTCCTGGGATGGAAGGTGGGGGGAGCAAAACTCTGTGGGATCTGGAAAAGGGGCTTGGGTTTTGCTTGCAGAGCCTGGCTTTGGGGGAGAGCAGGAGAGGCTGTCGGTCTGTCACCCTGTGACAGCAGGGCTGTGCTGCTGCTGAGGGTTATTCCCAAGGCTGTAAGGAGTGGGACTGCCTTCCTCCGCCTGCCCGGCATGGAAAGGGCCTTTGGGCAGAGCAGTGGAGCTCACCAAGCCTTCATGCCCCTCCTGCAGGCCAGGCTCTCTGAAGAGGGGCCTTGTCTCTCACTGCCCCGACGACTGCTCCAACAAGAGGTCCCGCACGTCCTCCATGAGCTCCCTCAACAACACGTACTCGGCGGGCATCCCCAGCTCCATCCGCAACGTCATCACCAGCTCCTACAGCTCCAGCCGGGGCCTGGCACAGGTATGGACACCTGGCCTGCACATTCCCCTGGGATCACCCGTGGAATCCCGGTGCTGGGCTCATGGAGAGCAGCCTGGCTGGGTGCCTGGATCTGGCGTGGCTCAGCTCACGTCCCCGAGGGTCAAGTCAGCTGTGGGTCCAGCAGCAGTGTTACCTGTTTTGTGGGGAGTCACAGGCTGAGCTGCCCCGCTGCCTTGGCACCAAACCAAGGATGAGGCTGTTTTCCCCTCCCTCCTTATCCCTGGCCAGTCTGCAAGGCTGGATAGATGCAGGTGAAAGGAAAAAAAAAAAGGCTTTGCTGCACTGACACCTTTTGAGCTGGAGTCAGCAGTGTGGGAGCCATGTGTTCCCTCTCTGACCCAGGTCCCAGCTGCTGACTGATGCAGCACTGCTTGTATCCTGCTTGGGTTTGCAGATGTGCCAGGGATACTTAGCCGTGGCCACTGGAGCTCTGTCTGTGTGGGGAAAGGTTTGGTCCAGGTAGTGGTAGGGAGAGGTTTTCTGGGGCTGGGGAAGAGTCAGATCCTTGCTTTGGGATCCTCTCTAAACTCCTGGCAAGGGGATGCTGGCTCCTGCCAGAGCAGCCCCATACACAAGGGTGTCCAAGGCAGCTGAGTGGCCTCTGCCTGTGTCACACAAAGGCAAGAGCTGGCCCAGCCGTGTCCTGGCCCTGCATGCTGCCTGTTCCCCATGTGGGTTCAGCTTGGGGTGGCACATTGAGCTCCCCAAAATATGGAGGGGAGTTAAGTGATGATGAAGAAGGAGGGGCTCTGGGCTCATTGGCCTCATTATCCAAGTCCTGGGTGATGGGGTTGAGTGGGGGTGAGCAGGAGGGAGGCTCTGCTCCCTGCCAGCCCCACACTGAGTTATTGCTGGTGTCTCTCTTTATTCCAGCTGTGGAAGAGAAGTGGTGTGAGTGTGTCCCCGATGTCCAGCCCAGCCTCCTCCCGTCCCCAGACCCCAGAGTGGCCTGTGAAGAAAGCCAGGTAACCAGCCTCTCACAGAGCCAGCTGGGAAGGGAGCTGTCACCTTCCCAGCCATCCCAGTGCCCAAGTCCCACTTTCCACTGGAGCTGGGACAGTCCAGAGTCCTCTCCAAGACGTGATGGTGGGTCAGGCACTGGTGTGGAGACCCCCTTGTCATGTTGATTGGCCCCCGTCGCCTTGTGACACTGCGGTGCCACCCCTGCCCTGCTCCCAGACCACGTTGGAGGTGTAAGGGCTCAAAGTTGCTGCAGAGGTGATAGGGCCTTATGGCAGTGGCATGGCCTGGGTTGGTGCTTGCTGGAACACTGGGAAAAGACAGGCCATGATTTTTGCCACCTCCTCGGAGTCAAATCCCAGGGCTGTATTGTAGGGCCTGCCTTTGAGCACAGCCCGTGTTCTCCTCTCTCCCAGATCAGAGGAGCCTGAGGTTGTGTCAGGACTAAAGCCACCACAGTCTGCTGGTTGACACAATCACCTGGTGACAGTCTGAGCGTAACTTGCAAGGGGCAGTGCTCCCATCCAGGAGCCCCAGCTGCCCCCCAGGGCTGACCCATCCTGAGGAGGGGGTGCAGGCCCAGCCAAGCTGGAGCTGGAGCAGGAAGCAGCTCCTCTTCCTGAAGCTGGGCAAGGCTCTTGTCCTGAGATCTGTTTGCAGGAGGCAAAGAATGCTGGTGGGAATCCTCAGCGTGTTCAGTCTCCTTCTGCTCCCTGGGCCCAGGGATTGATCCTAACTGGTTTTCTCCTGTTGGCACAGGGAAGAGGAGTCACATCGTTCCAACACTTCCACCCCAGTGAAGTCGGACAAGGAGCTGCAGACAGAGAAAGGTGAGTGTAGGTGGGCCCTGGCTCTGCACCTGGGTTGGATGGGCCACCAGGGTGAGCAAAATTTGGACAGGAGATAGCTGAGGTAGCCAAGGTCTGCAGTGAGACTGGCTTGAGAGGTCACCTGGAAACTTGGAATGTGCTGCTCCCAAGGCAGTGCTACTTCAGCCAGCCTCAGGGACTGCCCTGGTGGGATTTCCAGGTGATGGGGGGGTGCTGACAGTGTCAGAGTACTAACATATGCCTGGGAGCTGGCTTACAAGGGGAAACTCCAGCTCCCAACCCAGCATGGGTTCAGGTGTCAGCCTTGGCCAAGACCTTCTGTGGTGTGGGTCGAGTTCTGTTCATATTCCAGGCTGAGCTTATTCCAGTGCTTCCTCAGCTAAAATGGAGAGGCAGTCCTCTGTACCTGTGGCAGATGGACCCCATGGCACAGTGCAGGGACCATCCTGGAGCTGGGAAGGCGTTACTGCCCCACAGAACCCTAGCAGGCTCTTGTCCCAGAGTCCCTGGGTGTGTGGTGCCAGCTGCTCTTCCAGGGCATCACAGCAGCTGAAAGCCTTGCCCCTGGCTCTGCTCTCTGAGCTGGGCCTGACTTGTCTCCCTCTGCAGTGGCAGAGTCGCCGGTGTGGAAGAAGCAGAATTCCCTGAGCCCGCTGTCGGCGCCGGGGAGCAGCGGGAAGCGCAAGCGGAAGATCCCGTTGCTGTCGTCGCTCCGTGGGGACCAGCTGGTGCTGGTACGTCACTGTCTCACAGCCCCTCTGGCCCCGCTCTGGCAATAGAATGTGCTCACTGCAATTTCTGCAGGGCTGGGGGGACACTGACCTGCCTGCCCTCAGGAAGGAGGCCCCGTCCTTGGCCGAGTGGGAAGTGACGCTGTCCCCAGCCCCAGTGTGTGGTGGGCTGTGCGTGGCTGTGCTGCCTGCTGCCGGACCAGGTAATGCCTGGGGAAGGCCTGCCGTGCCCTCAGTGCCACGCCGGGGGCCCAGCGGAGTCGGGGACCGGAGCTCCGCGGTAGCTGCGGCAGGACCAGCTGCTTCACGGGGCTCGCCACGGCCAGTCGCCAGCACACCTTCCGAGAGGCTCTGCTTCCCTGGGAAGGAGCTAAGCTGCTGCTGCTCTCTCTTGGCAGCCCCCGCCGCCTCAGCTGGGCTACTCCATCACCTCGGAGGACCTGGATGCGGAGAAGAAGACAATGATGCAGTGGTTCAACAGTGTCTTGGAGGATAAGGCTGGTAAGGGTGGGCTGGGAACGTGGAGGGTGGTAGGAGCAAGCCCAGGGCTGGCAGGGCAGTGCGGTCTCTGTAGCACAAGCTGGGGAAGAACCTGGGTTCGTCCTGCCTCAGTCTGGATGTGCCCTTTGTGCCTTCAGAGCGAGGAGATCGCATGCCCCAGCATCATCCCCAAGGTGCTGTGTGAGGTTCCCCAGGGCTGTTGAGTGTTGGTGTCATTTCTCTGCCCACTGGAGAAGCTCTGCTAAGGGTTTGTCCCCCACAGCCAGTTGTGGATCCTGATTCCTTGCTCCTCCCCTGTAGATACAGTCCCCAGCACCACTGCAGAAACGACACCTGTGTCCAAGCCGCTGGCGTTCACCGTGACCTCCTCAGGGCCTGCACCTGCCTCTACTGCTCCTGCCCTGGCCAGCTCCTCACTCCTGGACAGCCTGAAGGAGATGCAGGGCAGCCAGGCTGCGCCCACAGCACCAGGTGAGGAGGAGGAGGAGGAGGGTCAGCAGGGTGGAACCCTGGCAGAGCCAGGCGGTTACAGCAAGAGCTCCAGGTTGCCTCTATGTGAGGCAGGTGACAAAACCCCCTGTTCAAATGCTCCTCTGGCAGCAGAGCTGGCAGGCAGGTCTCAAGGGGGCACATTTGGGGACACCAAGCCCCTGGTCCTGCTGGGGGCTGTGGTAAGTGTGGAGGGCTGGGTGCGGTGGGTGCTGCTCCGGGAGGCTTTGCACCAGCAGGTGGGTTCCTGGCAGAAGGGCGGGCTATCTGTAGGTGCCCCTCTACCCCTAAATAAGTTCTCTCCCCCTTTCCAGACACCACTGGAGCTGCAGCAGCATCCCAGCCACCTCCATCAGCTGCACAGCCACCCAGCCCCTCAGTGTCGCTGGAGTCGAGCTCTGTGCCTGACACCTCTGCTGACACCAAGCCTGTGCCCGTGCTGAGCACACCTGCCCCCACTGCCCCCCCTGCCCTGGGGGTGCAGCCCCCAAGCAGCCTGGCACCTGCTGCGTTCACTGAGCTGGGCCAGACCCACAGCAAACCTCCCTCTCTCCCAAAGCCAAGCATCCTGTTTGGAATGCTGAACACCCCTCCTGCCAGCCAGCCAGCAGTGACTGTGGCCACTGCTGTGCCTACCACGGCCGCTGCCATGCCCACTACAGCCACTGCTGTGCCCAGCCCAGCCACTGCTGTGCCCACTGCAGCCAGTGCCGTGCCCACCACAGCCACTGCCATGCCCACCCCCATGTTCAAACCCATCTTCGGTGGTGTGCTGAAGAGCGAGAGCACAGAAGCCTGCACGGCTGTCACCTCCACCACAGCCACCGTGTCTGTGAGCTCAGGCCCTGCCTCAGCATCCTCCACCACCACCATGTTCAAGCCCATCTTCGGCAGCGTCACCACAGCTTCGTCTCCAGCGAAAGTCTCTCCTTTCGCCTTCAAACCAACGGCACAGCTGGCCCCAGAGCGGCCCGGAGCCTCCTCGCCTACCCCGGCGTTCACAGGCCTTCCCAACATCATCTTCACCACTGCAGCTACGACAGCCACCACCCAGAGCTCGTCCACGGATGCCACCACTAAACCTGTCTTCAGCTTCGGACTGACCCCGTCTGCCTCCACGGGCCTTGCCACCAGCCCGGCTGTCTCTGTCACCGCTGCCACCTCCACCAGTGCAGCACAACCCTTCCTGTTCGGGGCCCCAGCCAGCTCCGCTCCCGGCACAGAAACCAGCTTTGCCACCCCAGGGCCCGTGTTCCAGTTCGGAAAGCCACCTTCGGCCACGGTCACTGCCACCACCACTGCCCCAGCGGGCCCTGCCTTTGGCCAGGCACCTTCAAGCTCCACAGCTGCCGCCACCACCACCACAGGCTTTAGCATATTTGGGGGCACCACACTGACCTCTTCTGCCCCAGCCACCACAGCTCAAGCGCCGCTGACGTTCGGCTCCTCCGTTTCAGCGTTTGGCAGCTCCTTCAGCACCGGTGCAAAGCCGCCGCCGCCGTACCCCGGCAGCGGGAGCGCCTTCAGCGCCGGGGCTGCCGACAGCCAGGCGCCCGCCAGCAAACCCACTGCTGGCCCCGTCAGCTTCGCCTCCCCGTTCAGTTTCGGGGCCCCTTCGGCACAGTCGGCGGCTCACCCGGCGTTCGGCAGCGGTGCCCAGACAGCCTTCGGCACGACGAGCACCCAGGGCTCCTTCGGCACCAGCAGCACTCAGGCAGCGTTCGGCACCACCACCTCGGTGTTCTCCTTCGGAACAGCCACCTCCACCACCTCCAGCTTCGGTGCCACCACCCAGACCACGAGCAGCAGTGCCGGTGGCGCTGTCTTTGCCACCAACCCATCTCCGTTCACCTTTGTGGCCACCACCCAGCCGGGCCCCTCGGCCGGCGCCTTCGGGATGAGCACGTCGGGCCTCAGCAGCGGCTCCCAGGCCGTGGCCTTCAACTTTGGGGCTGGGCAGAGTGGGGCAGCGGCGCCCTTCGGCTCCGCCCTGCAGCAGAGCACGCTGGCGACACCGCGCCAGAGCACCCCCTTCGCCTTCACCATGACCAGCACCCCCAACAGCAAGCCCGCCTTCGGAGGTGAGTCAGCATGGAATGGTTTGGGTTGGAAGGGACCTTAAAGATCGTGCTCCACTCCCCTGCCATGGGCAGGGACACCTTCGCTATCCCATGTTGCACCAAGCCCTGTCCAGCCTGGCTTTGAACACTTCCAGCTTCTCTGGACAACCTGTGCCAGGGCCTCACCACCCTCACAGGGAACAATTTCTTCTGTGTGTGTAACCTAAATGTTCCTTCTTTCACTTTGAACCCATTACTCCTTGTCCTGTGACTACAGGCCGTGTCAGGGGTCTGGAGCTGAGCAGCAGCATTCTTGATGGACCTTGCCAAGCTCCCAGGCTCCACAGCCCTGGAGAGGCTGCTGCTCCTGCTGTGCAGAGCCTCTCTTTGCAAAGGAAAGGCGCTTCCATCACTCCCTGTCCAGGGCCTCAGCCCTCAGTGGTGGAGGGGAATCCTTAAACTCTCCTTGGCCCTTCTGAAGGCACCAGCTCCCTGGCTCTACACCCAGCCAGGTGTCCTGCAGGAACCATGGTTGTGCTGGTCCGTAACAGCCACCTGGAGCTCCTTGGCAGGCAGGGAAGCTGCCAGCCAGTGATTGCTATCTCTTTGTCCTCACTCTCAGGGTTTCCCCTAACATTTCCCACCCTCACTGGGCCATCCCATCTCCCACAGAACTGAAAACCATATGCTGAGCAATGGCTTGATGTAGAAAGACCTTTGTTTCTCCCTGGCCCATCCTTCTGTGCAGCCCAGCTGCCAGGAGAGCCCAGGGATTACCCAGAGGGTGTAACTTTGGCATTAAAAGGGGTTTTTGGGAGCAGAGGCTGGTCCTGGGAGTCGGACTGTGCTGCTTCAGGTCCTGCAGAGGTTGTGTCCTGTGGGTACTGCTGGCTGCCAAAGGCTCTTCTTCCTTTGCCAGTGACCTGTTGCTGATTCTATGATTTTCAGGATCTCCTGCGCCCACCTTTGGGCAGAGCACGCCTGTCCCAGGAGCTGTGGGCAGTGGAAGCAGCGCCCTTTCCTTCAGGACACCCAGCACTCCTGCCTCAGGGTTTGGAGGAGTTGGCTTATCCTTTGGTAAGGAGTGACCTTGGGGAGCTCGTGGGTCGTGGTGTCTCCTTGGGCTGAGGACAGTGGCAGGGCCAGATGTGTTCTGGGAGCTGGCTCAGGTGGTACCTGCTGGGCTCAGGGGGACCCCAAACCTTCTGTTCCTCCCACGGTGGGCATCACACTGTTCCCAGGGTAGGGATCACACTGCCCCCGAGGCTGCAGAGCCCTGAGCCACCTTTCTGCTTCCAGGTTCGTCCACCCCCACCTTCTCCATCGGGGCAGGATCCAAGACGGGCGCTCGCCAGCGGCTGCAGGCACGGAGGCAGCACACCCGCAAAAAGTGACCCCGGTGCTGCTGGGCCCCTTTGGCCCACGTGTGGGGGGCTCCGGGCTGGAGCTGTGCCCGTGGTGGGACCAGGCCCCTTCCCTGCCACCCACTGGAGCCCATGACGGGTGGCTGGGATGGGATAAACCAAACTCTTGTTACTTGAACAGTTCAGAGCCAAGGCTGGACGACCCTCTGTACATATCCGCAACGTCCCTTCCCTCACTTTATTTTGCCATGTTTAATGACGTGTAAATCTTTCCCCATTTGCTTCTTCCAGCTTTTCCTGTGGCCCCCCCCCAGCCCTCGGCCAGCCCTGGGGCTGTGTCCATGCTGCATTCCAGCCTGCCCAGGGAGCCCGTCTTCACCAGGTCCCGAAGTCTTTCCCACTGTTCACCCCGTGGCCTGGTGAACACACTCCCATCAGGGTTGGTGCCAGCCTGGTGCTGCCCCCATGCCATGAATGACCAGCGTGGCTGCAGCCGGGTGACCTAATCTGTCACCTCCCACCGAGGACACGCCGTACCCCAGGGCCTGTGCTGGAGGCACGGGGTGAGGATGGGGATCCCCCCGCCCCTCTCCCATCCCCGCTGCTCCGTGGGGCTGTGGGCTGCCCCCACCCCGCTCCCCCGGTCTGCTTTATCCGTGCTCCCGTTGTGCGCTCACTGAATCGAGTTTGGAGGAAGAGCTGAACCGTGTGTGTGGCGGCATGTTGGTTATGCCGGATTTGCTGTTTGGAGTTTCTTTTTTGGGGGGCGCCGGTCCCTGGGGGGGGACGTGCCCCGGCTAATTGGGTGTTGACAGTAGCATCACTGCGTGGCTGCTCGTGCTGGGGAGTTGTCCCTTCCATGTCGTGACTGAAAGGCAGCTGGGCCGGGGGGGTTCCAACCCTGGTAGTCTCTTCCCCTCCCTTCCCCTCTCTCCTGGTGCCCCCTCCCCATCTTGGGAGGGGGCGATGGTTCTGGAGCTGCTCCCAGGATTCCAGAGCGGATGGGTTATCCTCACCCCTCCCAAGTCCAAATTTCATTTTTAGCTCGTCCCCCTCCCTTTGGGTTTTACCAGCTCTGAGGAGTTGCAATGCTGCCTCCACTGTCCCCATCCAGCCAGGAGCGGAGATCCCACCCTTCCCTGCCTGGGAGCTTCATGGGAAGAGACTGCTGGAGCTGGGAGTCACCCAGGAGCCACCCCCTGCCTTGCCCAGGGCAAGGGATGGGCACCCCATTCCCAGGAGTGCTCTGCTGCCAGGTTTTTACTCTCCGAGCCGTGTGAGTGTGTGTGTCTGCTGAGGTCTAAATTAAAAAAAAAAAAAAAAAAACGAGAAAAAAAAGACAAAAAAAAAATTACAAATATTTAAACGTTTTTTAACAAAATAAAAATTTATTTTTATATTTAAGCTGAATTGCCTTCAAATTCCTTCAAGCTTGGTTCAGTGAGGTTGCCAGCTGTTAGTGTTTAGCTGTTCCCACCCCGGCTGTGCCCGCAGGGACGTGCTGTGCTGGGAAAGGCAGCTGCATCCCGTGGGCTCTGCCGTGCTCCCCCTGCTGTACATCATCCCCTTCCTTTTAAATGTGATGTATGTGGATGTGACTAAACCTTTTCTTTTTTTTTTCCTCTTTTTTTTTTTTAATTATTTCTCTGAGGGTGAGGAGCAGGAGCTCTCATGTTAACGGTGCTGAGTGCCAGGGACAAGGTGTCTCTCCCGGCAGAAAGGGCAGGTGATGGGTTCTGTGTGGCACAGAGGGGACAGAAAGGACCTGCAGGTACTGGTAGGGGTGGTTCTGGCCATCCCCCACCAGCACAGCTGAGGGTGCAGTGGGCTGAGAAAACATATCTTTGAGGAAGTGGCTGGGACAGGATTAGTGCCCGCCAAGACTGACTCTGGGCATCCCTCCCTCTGCCCCAGGCAGGGTGGTGGGCCAAGAGAGCACCCACTCCCCAACCTCAGAGGTGCCAGGCTTTGGCCAGGTCTGCTCCAGCAAGACCTGTGTGCCAGAGGGAGATGAGAATGAGCAGGGACAAGGTGAGGGCACCCTGTAGTCCCACACCCCTAGCCCTGTGAGGTGCCAGGCTGTCCCTTCCCCACCACACAGCCCCTGCCGGGAGAGCCCCCAGTGCCTGGGGGGAGGCTGGGTTTTAACTGACTGAAGACTTGGATCATTCCTGGTGTGGCTGATGAAGATTTTAGTGTGAATGTGCAATTTTTGTTTCCTTGCTTCTTATGTCCCTGGTTTAAAATAAAACGACTGTGTTCACACGTGTGCAATTCCTGGGCTGGGGGGGTTCAGGTGCCACTTCCAGCATGCTCTGGCTCGTGTGTCCTTGCTCCCCCTGGTCAAAGGTAGGTGCAGGGATAAGATTATTGTTATTATTATTTATTAATTCACTTTTTCCCCTCCTGCTTTGCCTCTACTATGAGCAGTGGCTGTCTCAGGGCAGAACTGCACAAACAAACTGGAGAAGACAGTAGAGGAAGAGAAACTTTATTCTGCTTCATTTCTACAGTTAAAGGCTTTTTTTGAAGCTCCACATCAGGCTGGGTTCAGGATTTTTTGGGAGGGGAACATGATAAAACAACACCCTTCATCGAGCTGGAGCACCCCCAGGCCCTGCAGGGTGCAGAGTGGGGGTTGCCTTTGGGGCAAACCTGAGGGGGGTTGGCTGCAAGGGGCAGCCCTGGGTGACCACTTCCCCCTCCCTGGCAGCAGAGTGACCCCAGGGCTGGCATTCATCAGTGCAGGGGTTACAGAATTCCCACTGCAGCTGCAGCTGGCACAAGGCTTGACTTGTGCCCAGGCAGCAGGAGTGTTCCCTGCAGCCCCATCTGGGCAGGGGGCAGTCCAAAAAATTGTTTCACTCTTTTACCCGCTGCTTTTTCCTTTTCCTCTTCCTGGGAGCTGCTCCTGGCTCTGTTTCCTCTCTGGGCTGTGGCTTCTCCTCAGTTGCCACAGGCAGGGAGCTGCAGATGAGAGCAAACATCCTGAGCCACTCACCAGTGCCACAGCTCCTGTCCCCTGCTCCTGCACCCACCCAGACCCCCCACCTCCCCTCACACCCTCCCCAGGGTGCCCAGCAGCCCTGGCTTTGGTCGTGGTGCCCTCCAGAAGTAGCTGGAGCCCCTCAGTGCCCTCCTCTCACCTGGGGGCATCAGCCCCTTCCTCGCACCGCTCCAGCACAGCCACGAAGAAGCCGTGGGTGAGGGTCTCTGCGGGGGATGCTCGGAGGCAGCTCTCGGCCCCAGGGAAGGCAGCGAGTCCTCGGCAGGGCCAGGATGGGAAAGCGGTCACCAGCCTGTGGGTTGGGATAAGGGTCAGCACCAAATCCTGCCCTACAGCCCCCTGAGCCCCCCCGGCAGACCCACCTGAAGGCTGAGCCCCGCTCCTGCAGCGCAGCCCGCACCACGTCCTCGTTCTCCTCGCGGTGCACGGAGCAGGTGGAGTAGACCAAGCGCCGGAGGGCTGGGAAGCTCAGGGCATGTCCCAGGACCCGCCGCTGGAACCCGGCCAGCGCCTGCAGCCGCTCGGCACTCGGGGCCACCTCCTCCCCTGGCCCCCGGGTCACCATCCCTGTGGGACAGGAGCTGTCACCAGGGGTCTGCACACCCTCAGCCCTGCCCCTGGGGAGCAGCCAGAGCCCCCTGTGTTACCTGAGCCGCTGCAGGACGGGTCGAGCAGGATGTGGGTCACCTTGCTGTACTTGGGGTCTCCAGGGTCCACGGCCAGGAAGTCCTGCTGGGCCAGCTGGCAGCCGGTGACCCCTGCCCGTGCCAGCAGCGTGTTCATGGTGGCCACGCGCTTGGGGTCCACATCAAAGGCAAAGATCTGGCTGAAGGCAGAGCACAATGCCCAAGACCGGCATGAACATCCCACCCAGCCCCGGGAACCCCCAAATACCAGGCAGACACAGCCTAGGAGCTGCCCCACCCCACAGGGGTCCGGGGGCTGAGAGCAAACCCCTACGTGACTCCACGTCCCCTCAGGTGCTCGCAGGGGCCCAGCGCTGTCAGAGCCACCAGCTCACCTGAGTTTTTGGGGCAGGGTGACAGGCTGCAGCTCTGCCACCTTCTCGTGCTCTCTACGGGCTTGGGGGACCAGGGCCACCTTTCCCCCTCCCTCCAACCGCCCAGCAAACCTGCCCTCACCCCTTGTTCCTCAGGATGGCGGCCAGGTGGCTGGTCTTGTTCCCAGGGGCAGCGCAGGCGTCGATGACGTGGGAGCCGGCAGCAGGGCTGAGCAGGAAGGCAGGGAGGCAGCTGGCCTGCAAGAGGGACAAGCCTGTGAGAGGGGTGGGTGGCAGCACCCCAACCCCTCCTCAGGGCACATCTGGCACTGTGTGGTCACAGGGACCACAGCAACACAGGGCCAAGGCCACCACAACCCTCCACTGGAAGCTTTGCCCACTCCACAACCCTGTGCTCCTCCCAGCTGCTGGTCCCCAGCTCCCATGGAGGGTTTTATAGCCCAGGAATTCATTCCAAACCTACAGGCTATGGAAGCAAAGCTCCAGGGAAGGCTGCATCCACAGTTTCTGCTTAGACGTAAGTGCTGCAGCAAAGCCCAATCCTCGTGGAAGAAGCTACCCTCCACCCCATCAATGGTTTTCCCACCCCTGCAGCCTCCTGCTCCCCATTTCCCCCACCTTGTCCTGCAGAATGATGTGTCCTGAAGTATACAGCAGGCTGTCATGGAGGTCTGTCTGTGGAGGGAAAACCAGCAGCTCCGGGAGATGAGGATCCAACAAGAACTTCTTTCCAGAGAGGGCCTTCAGCTCCTCCAAGCTGCCCATGAGACACATGGAGGATGAATACACACAGTCCTGGCTCACCCTGGCCATGGCAGAGCCCTCCAGAGCCCAGGCTGAGAATCCCCCTCATCCCACAGTTCCTCCCCAGCTCCAGACAGCACCCAGAGAGGCAGAAACTAAGCGTGTGGGGTGATGGAAACCTCAGCCCAGCCACCCTGAGCACCAAGACCAGCAACCCTTCTACCCACCAGACCTCATCCCAAGCCCCTGTTGCTTGCTGACACCCCAGGTAAGTGGGATAACAGGAAGAAACCCTCACCTGGCTGCCTTGCCCAGGTAGGAGTATCCCTGGCGCTTGAAGAAGTCGATCACATCGTCCACACAAGTCTTCAGCGTGTTGACCCGGACGTAGCGCGGGACCTGCGAGGCTGTGGGGGCCAGGCGGGTCAGACACAGCCCCCCACAGCTCCCAGCCCGTGGTGCCCACCCCGCCCTGAGCCCGCTCACCTGCGGGACTCGCCTGCTCCGGGGCCAGCAGGTCCTCGTTGCGGCTCACCTTGTGCCGCACCTTCAGCCGGGCCAGCTCGGCCTCCAGCCGCGCCCGGTGCCGCCGGGCCAGCGCCTTCCAGCGGCCCCCGCACTTGAGCCCTTTGCCGAAGAGCAGGTCGTACACCAGCACCTGCGGGCAGGGCACGGGGTGAGCCGGGACACCGCGGCCCCGGGGACATCCCTGCTCCGGGACAGCACGTCCACAGGGACCCCTGGGGGTGGAGACATCCCGGCCCCGGAATCTCTCGGCTCCGGGGACCCTTCACCCCCCCGTACCTTGGCCAGCTGCGGGGGAAGCTTCTTCTCGGCCTGCAGCAGCGCGGCTCCATCCAGCAGCTTCTCGAGCACCGGCGAGTAGCGGAGGGTCTCGGACACCAGCGCGTAGAGCTGCCGGACATGCTGCGGGCAGGGCAGGGCTCAGCCGCACCGCCCCGGGGCTCCCCCCACCCCCGGCTCCGACCCCCAGCCCCGCTGCCCGTCCCCCTCCCGGGCTCACCGGGAAGCCGCTGTTGTACACGAGGCTCTTGAGGCCGCCCTGGCCGCGCTCCAGCCCGTCCAGCACCGCGGCGGCCGCGCTGTACAGCGCCATGTGCGCCCGCTGCTCCCGCCGCGACGAGAGGGGGCGAGCGCGGCCCCGCCGACAGCCGGGAAAGGCAGCCGGGAAAGGCAGCCGGGATCCGGCTCCGCCTCCGCGCCGCGGGAAGGGGCGGCCGGGCGGGAGCGGGCGGGGACAGCCCAGGCTTGGGAGGGGCGGGACCGGGAGGATCCCGGTCACCCCGCTCAGCCCCATCACCCTGGTCATCCCGGCCAGCCCCGTCACCCTGGTCATCATCCATCATTCTGATCACCCCAGAGATAGCAGCCACCCCGGCCATCCTGGTCACCTTGGTCACCCTGGTGATCGCAGCCACCTGGCCACCCCAGCACCCTAGTCATCCTGGCCACCGCTGTCACCCCGGCCAGCCCGGTGACCCCAGTCAGCCTCATCTCCCTGCTCACCCTGGCGGACCACCCCCATCACCCCCGTCACTCTGCCCATCCTGGTCACTCTGGTCATCCCAGCCACCTCTGTCACCCCAGTGACCCTGGCCACCAACCGTGGCCACCCTGGCCGCTCCAGCCGGTCCAGTGGAGCAAGGCACAGACACTGTTAGCAGTTGTTAATCCCCGTGACACGTGGAGGTTGATGGGGATTTACTGCAGACTTTGGTGGTGTTCATCCTGAAGTCAAACAAACCAAAGGATGCCCAGCCCTGGCAAGAGGAAAAGACACAGTTCCCCACCCCAGCTCTCAGCCCTGAGCAGCTGGACAGGGCACTGTCCAGAGCAGACCAGTGTCCTCCCACCAGGACTGACCTGCTGCCTGCACACAGCTCTTTGCAGCTGCTTTTTGGGCTCTCATTTCCCCCCTCCAGCAACCCCTCCTGCCCTGCAGAGCACCACAGCTGCCCACTCAGCTCTGCTGTGCTTGGTCTGTGTGTTCCCATGCCAGCCAGCAACCAGCCCAGCCAACTCAAACTCTCTTTATTGGGAAAGATGTGCCACAAAGACCCTGGACACTCATGGCTCACACTTTTCAGGCAGACAGGCCTTTCCACAGCGAGATCCTTCCAGGCCAGCAATGGTTCAGGTGTTTGGGACAGCCTGGCAGGCTGGGAATGGGGATTGCTGAGGTGAAGGCTGACATTTTATGTTCTTAGTGGAGAGGGGAAGGACCCTCCTGCGC
Organism: Lophotriccus pileatus; assembly: GCA_035583135.1. NCBI lineage: Eukaryota > Metazoa > Chordata > Aves > Passeriformes > Tyrannidae > Lophotriccus > Lophotriccus pileatus. The sequence continues at coordinate 10,682,243 of JAWWES010000048.1, forward strand.
TGCTGAAGCTTGTTCTGCAGCACCACGGCTTCCATGTTATGACAACCCTGCACACAGCCTTCACTGAGACAGTGTGAGAGATGGGACTGCTCAGCCTGGAGAAGGGAAGGTTGTGTGGAGACCTCACAGCCCATTCCAGGATCTGAAGGGGCCTGCAAGGAAGGTCCCTCCCCAAGGAGAGGGACCCTGCAGTGATAGCACAAGGGGTGATGAGTTCACACTGAAAGGGGGTAAATTTAGGTTAAATATACAGGAGAAATTCTTCCTGCGAGGGTGGGGAGGCCCTGGCACAGGTTGCCCAGAGAAGCTGTGGCTGCCCCATCCCTGGAAGTGTCCAAGGCCAGGTTGGACAGAGGTAAGAGCAATCTGGTCTAGTGGAAGGTGTCCCTGCCCACGGCAGGGCGGTGGAATGAGGTGGTCTTTAACGTCCCTTCCAACCCAAACCATTCCATGCCTCTATGCCTGTGACCCCCACCCAGGACTCAGCCACAGCCTCATCCCTACGGCTCCGTGTGTTCCCTGGGGGCAGGATGGGGTGCCCAGGGGTGCCGGCTCGCGGCGGGCGCGGGCAGGATGATGGGGGGGGAGTAGGACCCTCTCTCGGGCCAGCACAGATCCACGATGGGGTAGAGCTGGCCCTGGAACTCCGCCTGGAAGGTGTAGATGGGGCTGAGCTCATCAGGGCTGTCAGCGTTGTAGAAGCTCAGCTGGCCCCTCTCGTAGTGCAGGAAGAGGCCGATGCGCCGGGGCCGGGCCGTGAGCGGCAGCGGCACCCGCGGGGAGCTGAAGGCCTCGTACACCTTCCCGTCCTTCAGGCCGATGAGCCACACCCCGCTCTCGGGGCACTTGCTGAGCTTGCCCTTGCGGCTCACGGTGCCCCTGATGACGCCCAGGCGCCAGTGGTTCCTGGTGCCCACGATCACCTCCCAGTAGTGCCGCCCGCAGGAGAAGCCCTTGGAGGTGAGGATGCAGTTGCTGGAGTTGAAGCGCTTGGGGTTGCTGTCCCGGCGCTGGGAGAGCCCACACTGCACCACCGTGTCCCCCTTGGAGAGCTCCAGGAGGGGATGTGCTGTCACTGGGTCCAGTTTCAGTGCCTCTGGAGCTGGAAGGAAAGCAGGCAGGCTCCAGGCACGCCGCAGGCACAGTCTGGCTCAGCCCTGAGGACCGGCACTGCTGGCTCAAGCTGGAGTGTTATGCCGGCACGAGGCATGGCCAGTCACTGCTCCAGGAGCATTCCTGTGGTGAGGAGCACCCCAGGAGAGGCCAGAGCAGGGTGACACTGCCTGGACACTCTGGCTGTGCAGCCTGTCCCTGTGCCAGTGATCCAGGGTCCCCAGCAGGACGGTACCTGGCAGGACACGGCGGTGCAGGCGCTTCCACACTGTCATCTTGATGTCATCTTGGTGGAAACAGGGCTTGAAGGACACGGGGCTGAAGGTGCCATCGCCGGGGTGCAGGCTGGGGAGCTCTGACCTGGAAAGGTGTGACAGCTGTGACAAGGGGATGGGGGCAGTGTGTGACCGCTTCTCACCCGGTATGGTGGAGCCACTGGTGTGACACCAGCTGCTTGTACCCTTGTCTGGAGTGGAGGTGATGGCCCTGGCCAGGCTCTCCCTCACACCTGCAGTGACTCCTGAGGCTGCTTCAGCAATGTGGAGGTGCCCACTGGCCTGGGACCTCGAACCTGCTGTGGAGGCACTGCCATCCCCACGGATGCTGTTTGTTTGCTGGGTCCCACCACTCACCTGAACTGGGAGGAGCCATATTTCTGGAAAACACAAGAGAAGGAGAGAGTCAGACACAGCTGCACAGCTCTCGTCCTTTCCAGCCTAAGATTTTCCTCTCCTATAATTGTTATGGGCATTGCCTCTCCTGGAGGCCAGTTTTCTCCCATTGGGGAGAGGACAGAGAGCACCTGCATCCCATTTCTGGTGTCCCAGCTTGATGAGGGCACCCAGTGCCCAGGGGTGCTCAGGGCAGTGAGCAGGGGCTGAGGGCTGCAGACCTGGCTGGCAGCACACTCACCCTGACAAAATCCAGCTGATTTTCATTGCCCAGTGCTTCCAGAGAGCTCTGCATCTCCCTCAGCCTCTGCAGGGCGTCCGAAGTCTGCTTGACCTGGGCCTCGATGGAGGAGATGAGCTGGGCTGCCTTCCCCTCGATGCTCCCCAGGAAGGTGGCCTTCTCCTCATCAATGTACCTGTGCAGCTCCTGGAACTCCTTCCGGATCACCCACTTGTAGACATCCACCTCGGCCTGCGGGAGGAGCACGAGGCTCTGGGGGGCTGCCCTGCTCCTTCACCTGCTTTTTAGTTTCAGAGGTGCTACCAAGTCACTCCCCAAGCCACCAGGCCACCCTCCCCTGCCTTGCCAAATAACCAGCAGCTCTGTACTGGCTGTTGTTCCATCCTCAGCACCTCACCACCATCCCACCCCTGCCTTCCACCTCTTGTCCCCCAGATTTTCCCTTCCTGATATCCCAACCAGCTTCATCAGAGTGAAAGAGCTCTTGGATCCCTCTGCTCCCAGGGAACAGCCTGTGGCCTGGGCTAAGGGGAGACAGTGCAGCTCCCCTTTGGTTTGGGTTGAGCCCCACTGGGAAGCTTTAGCCTCAGAAGGGATGTCAGGAGGTGCCTTGGAGGCATCTTCCACATGGGAAATGCAGCTAAACCAGGCACAAACTCCACGTGAGACCAGCAGTGTCGCCCTGAGTGGGAAGGCTGCTCCCAGGAGGGCCATTTTCACCTGTTATCTCCCCAGTTCCAAGGACATTGGATCAAGGAGTTCCCAGCAGGAAGTTTGGAGAGGTTACATCACCCTTCTGGAAACAGGGCTGTGCCACCAGAGAGGGTTCCATCCCCCTTCCCAAAACCAGGACTGGGCTTAGTCCCTGAGTGTCATGGACAACACAGACCTCAGGGAGCAGGGTGGAAGATAAGCCCTATCTGCTACTGCAGGGAAGGGGAGAAGAGGAGGAGAGGAGTAGGGGGGTGAGCTGGGAAGAATCAGGAGCAGAGGTTGCTCCAGGGACACAAAGGACTTGGGGACACAAAGGACTTGGGGACACAAAGGACTTGGGGACAGGGTCTCCCCTGGCACACGGCACTCACTGCGACCCGGCTTTTGTTGTTGATGAGTTTGCTGCACTGTTCCTCCAGGTTCCTCTGGCACTGCTGGATGTCAGTCAGGAGAACAGAGAGCTCCTCCTGGAAACACAGCACCATGGAGGTGGCCTCTTTCCTCCTAGGGAACCTCCTTGCTCCCAGGCAGTGCCTGTCATCCCCAAGGAGCACGCGGCCCTCCTGAGCCACATTCTCCTGCACTTTCCCTAAGATTTCTGGGGCCCTGCACATCCTGCTGATCTTTAATTTCTTGGTCAGGAGGACCTGGAGGTGCCAGAGGCAGGACAGCACTCAGCATGGCCCCAGAGCAGGTGCTGCTGTCCAGCTATTCCTGTCAGGAGCACTGTGTCACCTCTCCCACTCCCAGCACTCCGTGTCTCACACCCCAGGCCAGCACCAGCCAGGGGCACCCTCCCAGAGCTGGTCCCAGGAGTGGCACAGGAGCGTTTCTGGTGCCTCCTGCTCTTATCTCCCCCGTGCCAGGAACACAGGGGACGGGGTGGCTTTGCCATTCCTGGGGCTTCCACGTGGCTCTGGGCAGGGAACACCAGCTGTTTGCTCTGCCTGGCTGGGGCTCCTGTTTCCCACCTCCCCGCTCTCCTGTGGCACCTCAGCCCTGACCTCCAGGCTCCTTTTGATGCCTTGAAAGTCCCCACCAGCACCGTGACCACCTGAGAAGCAGCTGCCCCACATCTGGCCTCACTCCCAGCCTGTCCCCCAGGCAGAGGGGACATTTGGGAAGCAGTGCAGGTGCCCCCGGCCGGCTCTGCCCTGACCTTCATCCTGCAGTGCGCGGCGGGCAGGGGGGTGATGCTGTGCTGCCGGTGGGCGCCGATGGTGCCGCAGAGCCCGCAGATCACCTCGCGGTCGAGCTCGCAGAAGAGGCTGAGCGGGTTGTGGTGGGTCGGGCAGGACTCTGGGGCGGGCTCTGCCTCGCCCTGGCTCCGCAGCACCTCGATGAGCCGCGCCAGGGCGACGTTGGGGGCCGGGGGGCCATGGGGCACGGGCTGGCGGCACACGGGGCACGGGAACTGCCCCTCCTGCCCCTGCCCCTGCAGGGACAGCGCGCAGGGCTGGCAGAAGGAGTGCCCACAGCGCAGCATCAGCGGCTCCCTGAACACCTCCAGGCAGATGGGGCAGAGCAGCTGCTCCTCCAGCTCAGCGAGGCTCATCTTCCGAGCCATCCTGGCACCTTCCCGCTGTGGGAAACACGGGAAGGTGGGGGGGGGGTCAGTCGTGTTCCAAGAGGAGCAGCTGGCAGGGGTGTCACACTCAGCCCATCCCCAGAGTCCTGCCTCTGTAGTAGGGCTCAGACACACCCAGGAGGGATTTTCCGCTGAAAAACCACCCCGTCTTGGGGGGGGGGGGGGGGGGGGGGGGGGGGGGGGGGGGGGGGGGGGGGGGGGGGGGGGGGGGGGGGGGGGGG
>JAWWES010000048.1:10695889-10716774 GCA_035583135.1 Lophotriccus pileatus
TCAGGTCTCCCTGGAGCCTTCTCTTCTCCAGGTGAACCCCCCCAGCTCTCCCAGCCTGGCTCCAGAGCAGAGGGGCTTCAGCTCTTGAAGTATCTCCGTGGCCTCCTCTGGACCTGCTCCAGCAGGTTCAAGTCCTTCCTGTGCTCAGGATCCCATAGCTGGAGGCAGCTCTGCAGGTGGGATCTTTTACCTCTGGCAAAGAGTGGAATTAGTAGGAAATAGATGAAGCCAGTGTTAATTGGGTGTTGTTAATGAGGCCTTACCTCAGGCTCCATCTGGAATGTTGCCTTTGCCTGTGAAAACTTGCAGTGTGATCTGGCAAATGCTTCAGAAATGGAGTATGGATCAAAATGCTGTTTTTAGAGGCTTTTCACTTCCATACTGGGTACATTTATCATCTGCTAAAAGGAATGTCATGTTAATCAGCAGCTCCCTTTTGCTGTCTGAAACAAAGCTTTGGAAAGCATCTGTTTACCAGCTGAACCAGGTTCTTGGGCAAAATTCACATCCCTGGAGAAAGGGCAGAATCCAGGGTGAGGAGCACGTGGAATGTGTGTCTGGTACTAGCTGTGGTGGTCTTGGTGCAAATTCTGCTGCTGGATTTGGGAATTCTGTTGGAAGGCTTGTGTTGCATCAAGTCCAGGATGAAATGGGGCTGTTCCAATGTCTGGCATGAATCTGTCCCTCCAAACCAGGGGCTCTCGAATTCCCTGCTGAGGTTGGTGTGGGAATATGCCATCCACAGATGGGCATCTGTGATCTGGGCCTTACCAGGAGAGATTTGCTGTGCTGGGATTTCACTTAACCCAACCCTCTGAGGGCTCTGGGCTCAGAGGTGCTGAGGGAAGGGGCTGGGAGAGCTGCAGCCACCCTGGGGCTGGTTCTGCTGTGGTGCCCCAAAACCTTTGCTTTTGGCCTTATATGGCAGCAGATGCAGGAAAACTGACCCCGTGGGCAGCCACTGCTCCCTGGGACAGCTCCCAAACTGAGTCACCCTGTGGCCCAGGGATTCCTCACCAGTGAGGTGAGAGCACAGGGAGCACAGGATGCTGTGCTTGGATAAGCAGGGATTCAGATGGAGCAGGCTGGGAAGCTTCTGCTTTTTGAAGTGAGAACAGAGGAGGGGACATCTGTCTTGTCATCCACTTAGTCCTGACACAAATCCCTGCTGCCCCCTGCCCATCCTGTGGGATATCCTGGTGCAGGGCACTCAGGCAACGTCTCCTGGGTGCTGAAGGAGCTCCCACAGGGAGACACAAAGCTATCCCACAGCACACGGGCGGGGCTCCTCTGCACTGTCCCACACTTCCAAAACTGGTGGAGAAATCATCTGGCTCCCAAAAGGCAAATAAATGATTTAAACTGGATTAGGAAACTATGCCTCTACCTCAGTTAACTTGGTCCAGTAAAGCAGATACCCAAGATCTGAGGATGAGGCACAGCATTCCCAGCTCTTCTTCCCTGACGTGGCAGAGAGAAGGACTTGGAGGAGCTGTGTCTGTGCTGCAAACACACTGTTCCACTGGGCTAATTTATTTAGGTAGAAAAATAATAATATCTAGAAAAAATAAGCTCTTTTTTTGGGGTTGTGGCCCTGGCAGCCCCCAGCCCCTGATGCCATCCTGTCTCTGCTCTGCAGGTACTACGAGGAGTACGTGGGCATGCAGAAGGAAATGTGCTGCCGGATGTTTGCCAGCTCCTGTGGCTGAGCAAGGAATCAAGGTAACCAGGCTGTGGGGAAAAAAAGGAGGCTAAGCTCTCCCAGAACCTCTGTGGTGTGTTCTCAGGTGGGGAACCTGCTTCTCTTCTGCATGGGAGGGTTTTGGAGGCAAGGTAGAAGGTGATGGGAGGGTGTGCAGGGATGGTGGAATGTTGCTGCGTTGTCAGCTCGAGGAGTTTTTCCTGGGACAGGGACCTGGAACTGCCAGGAGTTGAGTAAGTTTGGTTTGTTGTTTCCTGTGCTGCTTATCCCAGCTATTCCTGCTCAGAGCCAGGGGGAGGAATAACTGTGTAGTCTTGTTTCTCTGCCAATTAAAAGAAACAAACAAAAAAAATTGTTCCTGTCGAACTTAAGAATTGGATTTCCTTCTCCCCTCCAGCTCTCCTGTCTGGAGCTGTTGGAATGCCTCACTGCAGAAAAATCTAAATATTTTATTTCTGCTTTTTTTTGTGGTTGGTTTTTTTTTTCTAATATTAAAAAACCTGTTTGGAGAGAAAATTTCAAATAGCTGTTTTGGACTCTTTAAAGCCTTAAATCTTCCAGCAAAATTGACGGGTTTATGAATGCACAAAGGCTCTTTGATCATTCTCTTTTTTTTTTTTCCCCCTTTTCTTTTTTTATCAAAACCTTCAGGGGGGTGTAAGAAAGGAGGAGGGGGGGATTGGAAATCTTTGCTGGTCTCTTGCTTTGGGGGAAACCCAGGGGAGGGAGTTGAGGAAAATGACAGCAGCCTTCTGTCAGGAAGCATCCCCAGCTCGGGGCCGTCACTTTGCTGCTGTTTTCTCTGTCTCCTGAAGCACAGGCAGCACCTCTTTGCTTGCAGAAAATGAGTATTGGCAGCCTTTGCATCAGTGCAGGGGTGTTTTTAAGGTTGGCTCTTTTGTCTGTGCTCGTGAGGAAGTTTAGGCAGTGCTCGAGGAAGAGGTTGGGTCCTAAAAGAACACAACCCTCTCCTGGCTGGATGTGCCTCCTTGGGGAGCCTTTACCCCTCCTGCTGCCCCTGTGCCTTGGGCCAAGCTGAGTGTGTGTCCCCAGAGCACAAATCCTCCTGCCCTGGCTGTGGGGTGACACTGGTGACACCTGTGGAGTTCTCCCACCTTACACAGCCTGGAAGTTGATTTTAGTTGCAGCATTAAAAAGAGACCAAGTCTCCCAGACAAACATAAATCCCCAAGACCTAAACAAGATTCTGCTGTTCATTCATGGCAGGAGAAGTCCCTTTGCTGGAGGAGGTTCCTGCAGGGCCTTTGAGCTGGAGGTTGGGCTGCTGCTTTAAAACCTCATTACACATTCAGAGAGGAGCAAAGCAGTTCCAGCAGGAGCTCTTGCTCCCTGTCAAAGGCACTGGGAATTAGTCAGGCTGGAGGCAGAACGTTCTGTAGTGTTTCCTGACAGCCTTGTACCAGTTCAGGGCACAAGCTGTACTGGGGGCAGTCTGGTTTCATCCCTTCTGTGTTAGGCACTGAGTGAGGACACGGCCTGGGAGTGCCATGGTTGGAATCACAGCAGTTATGGAAAACTTTCCTGCATACCAGCTGGCAGGTGCTTGTGGAACCCTGAGCTGAGCTGTGGTCCAGCTCCCAAATGACTTGGAGCTGTAGCTGTGGCTTTTCCTCCCTCCTGAATCTCTGCTGCAGGGACAAAGTTCATTCCTCTGCACTAATCCAGGGCTGTGTTGTGTGTTTTGTACAGTTGCACCCAAACCTGGGCACGCCTGAGCATCCTCCCTCTGCCTGGTGTCTTTGCAGGGGATTTTGCAGTGATAGGACGAGGGAGAATGGTTTTAAGCTGAAAGAGGGGAGATTTGGATGGGATACTGGGAGGAAATCCTTCCCTGGGAGGGTGGGGAGGCCCTGGCACAGGGTGGTGGGCTGAGGCCTGCTGGCTTACGGGGGTTTTTGGCTGTTGTTTGAAACACCCATCAGTTAAAAAATAAAAAAAAATAAGGAATTTGTTATCATTGTATTACTGTGGGCCTTCACTGTAAGAGAACTAAATCATGAGGAGTGGGGACAAATCCCTTAGGAATGTCTGGGTTCTACTAGAGGGTCCTTGGTGATCCTTTTGTCCCAGAGAGATGAGCATTTGAGCTTTCTTTTTTTTTTTCTCATTATAGATGGGCCAAAGCTTGTCTGTAACATGCACCTCAGCTCAGGACACAGGAGGAGTGGTCCCAGGAGTTGGGAGCACGCAGGGAAATGTTCCAGTGAAAACAAACAGGGCTGAAATTATGGCAGGAAACGGTAACTCTGAGGTCAAACTTGTGATTGCCACAGATGGCAAGCCCTACCAATTCTGAAGGCATTAATGGGTGAGAATTGGCTGCAGAGCTGGGGCTGTGTCACCAGGTAGAAGTGACTGTAATTGAGTTTAAACTCAGCAGCAGTTGCCAGTTAAACTGACCTAATAAGCTGAAAGAGACTTGCAAATAAATGGAGTCTGTGCATAAAACAAACTCCTGCCTTGGGAAAGCTCCAGACTTGGAGTAAACAGCAGCTTGCTCCTTCCCCTCCTGCTCTGGTTGTTCCTGGGATCTGAAATGTGCCTCCTGCTGATCCTGTGCCTCCCCACTGCTGAGCAGCACAGAACCAGCAATTCAGTGCTCCTTTAGAATATGCAAATTCCTGTCCCACAGAGGTGTCCTGTGCCGCGAAGGAAATTGTTAAATCTCTGCTTTCTGCTGAGCCTGGCTGGGTGAGGGGGAAGGCTTGAAGGAGGACTTAATTAAGCATTCTCCTTGTTAAGCAGAGGAAGGAGAAAAGCTTTTAATGAGGTGGTTGGGTTGGGGTTTTTTTTGTTTTCCCTCCAGCTCTCTCCTTTTCTAGCATCTTGCTTTTTCTTTTTCTTTTTTTTTCTTTGTTTTTCCCAGAGTTGTTCTGCAGTTCCTTCCTGCAGCAATCCCTGTAATATCTCTGTGGTAGGATCTTGGGCTCTGGAAACTCTGGAGAAAGGACTGGTTTTAGGGACATGGTTTGGTGGTGCTGCACTGACCTGATGATCTCAGAGGGCTTTTCCAACTTTCTCTGAGTCTGTTTTCCTCCAGCTCTTGCCTGAGGCCACCTGGTCCTGGGAGGGCCAGGCTGAGTCCCCAGGGAATACCTCCTGTGTGGGGTTTTACTTCTCAGAGCCTTTGCCAGCAGCTCTAGTACAAAATATTCTGCTGTTCCAAGCCAGTAGAGCGTGAAGAAGGTCCTGGGCTCCTCTGATTCCCATGGTAACTCCTTGTTTTGTCATGCATGTGCAGTTTAAAGAGAATGGGTTGTGTGCAAGATGGGAATTTCTTTATGAACTTTTAGCTTTGCAGGGTGTTCAGTCACTGGCCCTCACTTCCAGCCGCAAGGAAACACACAGTTACCCTAATTTTTTCTCTGAATTATAATTTTTAAAGCCTTCTTTCTCCACCCTTTCAGTGGTGCACTGGGAGATCCCAACGAGGGCTTTGGATTTGGGGAAAGACTTCTTGCTTCAGATGCTGGGAGTGTCTTGGCACTGCTGAGAGCTGCTTTGCAGAGCTGCAGAGTTATTTCCAGTAAGGACAGACATGCCCCTCGTGTGCCTCCTGCACTGCCCAGCCTGCTCCTTTGGGGCTGTTGATTCCTTAGAATGCTGGGAGTTACTGACCTGGGAGTTATCTGAGCTCTTTGAGGACTGGGAGCTGCTCTAAGGATCAGTGTCAGCCCTGACTTGCTGGGTGAAGTCCCTTCTGAGTCAGAAGTGTGTGTTGAAGGGTTCATCCCTTCTTTCACCTTCCCATAATTGTCCCTCTTGTGAGACCTCTTGCTCTCTGAACAAGTGGTTTTGCTGCTTTATCTGAGTGCTGTTTGAAGGGGGTTTGGGTTTTTTTTTTGTGGGTTGTTTTTCTGTGGAAGTGCTTAGGAAGGAGCTCTGCTTTCTGTTCTTCCTTTTTACATTAGGAATCCATGTCCTATCCCAGATCTGAGCAGATTTGACAGCTCCTCCTTCCATCACCTCGGGTTCAGGATGGCAGTGCATGTCATCAGCATTCAGGGCCTTTGGAGTTGAGACTTGTTAGGGATCTCTGGAGAATTCCCTGCTGCCACTGAGCTGTCTGTCTGGCACACAGGCAGCGCTTGGAACTCGCTGTGGATCCTTTGCAGAGCCGAGGATCATGACACATTGACTTGGGGGGAAAAAAAGTCCTGAGAAAAAGGCGTGTGAGAGGGTGGGAGTTCATGTAGCTTGTGTCTAGAAACAAGGAGCAGCACATCTGCTCCTTCCACCTTCCCCTGTGAATTTGGGCACCTTAGATGGGGCAGTTGGAGCCTGTGCCAGCCTTTGGATGCCTGGCTGAGTGTCTGGGTGCTGTGTGCTCTGCACAAACACCCACAGCCACCTCAGCATTGAAGTGGCCACTTGAAGCACTCACAGCTGGACATCCCCAAACAGCACTTGGGGAGAGGGGAGGGCATGGCTGACTGCAGAGCCACTTCCCCAGAGAGCACAGAAGTGGGCCCTAATTAGGGAATTCTCTCAAGGCATGCTCAGAGGATGGCAGTGCCTCGTGTGGAGATAGAGCAGGACAGCCTGGAGTTGGAAATAGCTGTCGCTGTGCTGTGTCGGGGTGGGTCGCCCAGACATGGAGTTATCAGCTGCTGAGAGCACCCTGGTGCTGCTGGGCTTTCTTCTTGGCACTCTGCAGCCTGTCATTAACCTCTTGTGGGCTGCATGAGATTGTTTCCCTCCTGGCCGTGGTGGTTTTTCTCCAGGCTGTCATTCCAGAGTGGCAGTGCCTGTGGGGCTGGTTGGGGTCTGAGTGAAGAGCCCTTTTCAGATGGTTGCTGTTCCCAGCAGGCTCCCATGGAGCTGTGGTGTTGGATGTGCTGGGTCCTTCTGGCTACTGAGCCAAAACTATCCCTTCCTTTCTTCTCCGTGCCCATTGCAAATCCCATTTAGATCCAACACAGGCGTTGAAGAGAAGGTGCCCTGTCTCCCCTAAGAGACACAAGGAGGCTGCATTTCTCTGAATATCCTTTGAGGTCACTTTTCTGGGGTGTAAAACCCTTCCAGGCTGCCCCCACCAACCTGATTTCTTGGATACTTTCCTTGAGGAACGCTCTTCTCACTGAGGGGTTATCCCAGTGCAGAGCAGCTGGGAGCTGCTGCCTCGAGGTATGGGTGCAGTGAGGGCTGAACTGGCAGAAGAGACGGTTTAATTGCACAACTCCAACTCTGCAATTTCCTCGTGCTGTGATAAAACCTTTATCTGCTGTGTTTAGTGCTTCCCTACAGCCCCGCTAAGAGAATGGAGGCAGGAAAAGGGAGAGCTGGGAAAGATGCAACCAACGGTTCTCTGTGCAAAAAAGCAACTTAGGCAAATTGTAAGCCTGAGTTAAACATTAACTGTTAATTATGGCTTTAATGCAGAGCAGAGATGACTGTGGATATAAATGACCTGTGACCCGGCGTGTTGCTCGCTGCGAATCGATGGTTGGCCTCGTCATTGCGAAGGAGGAATTAAAATAGCTGGGACCAACAGGCCTGTGTGTGAACTTCAAAGGCAGCCTGTGCCTCGCTGAGTTGCTGCCAACCTGCTGTTAAGGGAAGGAAACAATCTTGGAGCAGGGACCCTGCCTGGATGGGGCTGTTCCCCTCCGTGCAGGAGCAGCAGAGGCTTTGAACCCCTTCCAGCTCCTGTGTCTGCAGGGCCCTGTGATTCCCCTCCACTTCTCCTCTGATTGTGGAGACATTAGGTGGAAATGAAAGAGATGAGCTGATCAAACACTCCCTGAAATGGCTTTAGGGTTTCAGTTTGAATATTTTTTTTAATTAGCTGCGTGTAAAGACTTTATTACTTCAAATAGCAGGCACGAAACCCCCTCGGTTTGATCCTTTATTTTCCTGGCGAGCACGAAGCATCAGTAGCTGTAGGTTTGTACCCAGTTAGACACCCCAAACCACAGCCAACAGCCAGTGGGAACATGCAGGGATCAGCTTTGAAGTATTCCTGTTGGGAACACATGAAGGAAGTGCTGTGTGGGGATGGGATCAGACTGACAAGGAGCAGAGTGGAAGTCAGTCGCGTTTTAGCAGGAGCAAGGATGCTTTAGTCTGACAACACACAGAACACTGTAGCACATCAAGGGTAAGGATTTTTTTTCTTCCCCCCACTTCAAGCCTTTCTTTCCTTGTCCTGGCTGATAGAACTTTATGCTGTGAACTGGAGAAATGATTTAAGCATTTCTCTCTCTGATTCATTTTCAAAGAGAAGAGATCAGCTGAAGTGTCCTCCAGTTGTTTTCCCTCTTTAGAAACTTCCTCTCCCCCTTCTCCTGCTCAGGGGGAGACACTGGAAAGTGCTGCCAGCCTGAACTGACTCTGAGTATCTTGTATGTCAGGAACATCATGTACCCCCAGTTTTGGAAGGTTTGGCACTAAAAGGAGCCTGTGAAATGAGGCTCTGGGTGAGTGTGGGTGAACCAGGATGGTGACTCTGCCCTGAATCCCAGTTTGTGCAAGGCTGGAAGTCCTCACTCCTGTGTTTCTGGCAGCCTTGAAGGTTCCTCAGCTCTTTTGTGCTTTTATTATCCCAAACTTTAAATTGGGGACAGCCCTTGAGAGAGGCACGTTGTGCTGATTCAGGCTCAGTTTGCTGGCAGGGTGGCCCGTGAGTCACGGGTTCCGTTCGGCTCCGAGCACAGGGATCGACAATCCTGACATTCCCGGCTGCTCCGGGGTCAGCAGAGGGAGAGGAGTCACTGGGGTGAGCAGGAGGCTGGGCTGGAGACTCCTGATGTTCCTCACAGCCCTAATTATCCAGCAATCCTGTGGTGCCTTTCAAGGATGTACAATGAACGAGGTGTGGATTCTGAGCATCATGTGATGCTTCATCTTCTCATCCTTCACTCAGTAAACCGGCCCTTTCCCTCACAATTCCTGCTTTTTTTGCCTCCTGGTTAGCAGCCTGTAAGTTGATATCCTCTAAGGGACAAGCTTCCCTGTTTTGCTACCAGTAATTTGATTTCCATGTGCAGGCAGGGCCGGTGCAGCTGGGCTGGCTGAGCCAGGATGCTGGAAGAGCATAAAAATGGGTTTGGGCTCCTGGTATTCCTGGACTGAGTCAGGCACCTCTTGTTTGGGATCCTTTCACCCTCAGAGCTGCTGCAGGATACACATGGTATATATATGGTATATATATAATGGTTTATCCTGGGGAAAGGTTTCCAAGGATTTTCCTGACTTTTACCTGTTCAGTCTTTCCTTCTGCTGTTCATCCTATGGATGACAGAGGGACAAGGCTGATGTTTCATCAGTGATTTGGTACCTTTTGCACTGATAAATCAGGGAAGTACCCCCTGTATCAGTATTTCTTCTCTGGTACCTCAGAGGTGCCACTGGCAGCAGCACCACAAGCAAGCAGGATGTGACACCAGGCACAGGAGAAGGTGCTGGGTCTGAGGGCCAGGGAGGGGAAGGTCCTGGCCCTGCAGGAGCAGAGGGAAGTGTGACTGGGAGAGGCTCTGAAGGAGCAGGTGAGTTTTTGGCAGCAAGGTCAGTGGAGCTGTTAGAAGGTGAGGCAGGTGAGCCAAGTCCTGATCAGTGACCCAAGAGGTTCCCCTTTGAAATTCAGAGCTGGGGAGGGAGGAATCACAGGGTAGAAACACTCCTGGTTCTTATCCAGAGAAAGCTGGTGCTGCACCAAGGTGCTGGTTTCCTTCTGGAAAAGGAGGGAGGGATGGGCTGGGGGCTGAGATGGGAGAAAGGGGCTTTGCTGGATATGGAATCTGCCATTTCTCCACGTGTATTAGGGATCCAGAACTGGTGAAGACCCAACTGCAAGTGGGAGCAGTGGGTTTGAGGGCAGGTAACAACAGCCAAAGTGCTGGGAGTGCTCTGGGATCTATCCCTGGGGCCTGCCAGTGCTCCTGTCCTGCACCAGGAAGGAGCTGGGAGCAGGGAAACATGGGAGAAACAATAGGAAAATGGGATAAGGAGAAGAGTGAATCTTCTAGGAGACACAGGAGTGTCTCCAAAGGCAGAGAGTGGGTATCCAGGCTTTGGTTTCCCAGAACACAAGTGATGGGAAGCATGGATACTCCTGTGAAGGAAGGGAGGTGGCCTGAAGAGTTCTCTGGGGCTTCCCTGAGCTGGGCTGGCCACTTGTGAGCTCTTGTCACTTAACACTCAGTTTTATCCAAGTCCTCCACGAGGAAGTTGAATGGATTTTATGGGGATTTTCCTGTGCCTGTTTCACTTGTGTTAATCCAGAGAATTCCAGGTGTTTCTTTCAGGGCCACTGGAGCTGTGCTGGTGACCACTGAGCATTTCGTGCTGAAATGGAATAAACTGTGCAGGTGATGCCTGGGAGACACTGACTGTGGTGTTTTGTCATCCTAGGACCTTTCCAGCTGCCCAGCCCTTGGACAGGAGGGAGACCCACATGTGGGCACATGGAGATTCCAGCATCACATGTTTTGGGGAAAAGGAGCAGGAGCAATGTCTGCTTTGAGAGATGAAGGTTCTGTGTTTTACACACGAGCTGATTTTCCTGAAGTTGGGTTTGTTTGCTGTGTTTTGAGGCAGTTTCCAGAAGAATTAAGTCCTGTTGGAAAGAGGAAGGTGTTCCTTCTCTCTGCCTGAAGAAAACTCTTCCCTGACATCCTCCCTCCTGCAGGTTCCAGGCTCTCTCAGGGAATCTGTAAGTGGGAGGAGGATGCCGTAAAGTTTTGTATTTACACAGGTTGTTCTTTAAAAACTTATGTTTGATATTTTTGTTCTGAGAAAATAAACCAACCTGAGCATTTAAGGCTGTGCCAGTTTATTGTGCAAGAGGGATTAATGCCTGAAAGGAGCTGGAATTTGGGAATGGGGTCTGGTTTGTTGCTGTAAAGCTCCCTTCGTGGGCAACAGCATGTTGTGCTCTTTGTTTTGGCTGGATGTTCCTGTGAGTGTTGGTGCTAAATTTAAAATTGCTGAAGAATGCCAGCTTTGTCCCCTGCACATCCTGTGACTCCTGCAGCTTCCCTGGATTTGGGTTCTTTGGAAGTGAATTCCAGTGTGTGCTCATGTGGGGGTGAGGCTGGGATTGAATAAATGCAGAGCCAAAAATGCTCCCAGGGCTGGAACCCCTCTGCTCTGGAGCCAGGCTGGGAGAGCTGGGGGGTTCACCTGGAGAAGAGAAGGCTCCAGGGAGACCTGAGAGCCCCTTGCAGGGCCTAAAGGGGCTCCAGGAGAGCTGGAGAGGGACTGGGGATAAGGGATGGAGGGACAGGACACAGGGAATGGCTTCAAAATGCCAGAGGGCAGGGTTAGGTGTGATATAGGGAAGGAACTGTTGGTTGTGAGGGTGGGGAGGCCCTGGCACAGGTTGCCCAGAGAAGCTGTGGCTGCCCCATCCCTGGCCAGGTTGGAGCAACCTGGGCTAGTGGAAGGTGTCCCTGCCCATGGCAGGGGGTGGAATGGGATGAGCTTTAAGGTCCCTCCAATCCAAACTGTTCTGGGATTCCATGAATTTCACAGCAGGGGCTTCCCAGCTGTTCACCTGTCCCGGGAGCTCTTGGCTGTCCACTTGTCCCTGCTTTTTTCCAGGAGGGTCTAAACCCAATCCCCAAACTCAGTCCCGGTTTGTGTTCCCGAGCCCGACACTAGATGGCAATGCCTCCTTCCCGATGCTTCTCCAGAGGCCGGTGATCGGGATTCCTTTCTGATGGGCTTTAAGTCTGGATGTTGGTGTTTTTCTGCACCAATTGTCCTGATAATTTTGGTTGGGAGCTGATGCCTCTACCCTAAAAGAAGTGGAGAAACTTTGTATTTCCTGGGCTAAGGCATTCATTTTTCCATCAGGAGCCAGTGCCTGCCAGCCCTTGGGATGATCAAGTGTGGGCAGCTGGATCCACGAGTGGAAACTTGGCACATCCCTGTCCACCGATGCCCTTGGAAAGGCAGGACCTCCTGCTTCCCAAACTGGGGACGAAACCCAGCAGGGAAAGGCCTTTCATCTGCTAAATCTGAACTGCAGGACCGTGGGTGGGTGGTGGGGCTGCTGTGGCACAGTGAGGAGCTTTCCAAGCCTCTGGAAGGTCTTCTGCAGTCCTGCTGCCACTGGCAGGAACAGCAGCCACTTCCCTGTCACTCAGCCCACGCTGGTGACTTGTACTTGATCCAAGGTCCCTCTCCAGGTTAACAGGCAGTTTGCTGTTATTTGAGGTTTCCCATGGTGAACTAGACCTTGCTGAGGTGCATTTTTCCACTTTTCCTTACCAAATTATGGCCAAAAATTACTTTCCTGAGATTTATTTATTTTAATTTTTTTTTTTTGGTTGTTATTAAAGGAAGAAATACAATCTTTCAGCCTCTGGGCAAAATCAAAGGTGTGTTTGGACCTGACTTGGCATTAAAACAGAAATACAAATCTTTAACTTAAAGAGACAAAAATCTCCACAGAGAACCAGACTTTCTGGTTGGTAGCTGAAAAACACAGGCTTGGAGAAGTTTCCTACTGGAATTTTTTATTTTGGCCAAAATGCCTCCCCTTCCTCCCACTCCCCCCACATTAAATACTTTTTGACAAACGCCTTCAGTGCATTCCCTGGAGAAGCTGCTCTGAAAGTTGGTCCCAGCTCGGCAGCGCTCTTGTATTTCCAGTTTGGGTTTATCAAATGTCAACCTGCAGCTCCAGGTTTGCTCAATCCCAAGATCATCTGATCTCGGGTGATGTTTTCCTGGCTGTGGGTGTTTGCCCAGACCTGAGATGGTGTTATCCCCTCAGGGCCTGCGTGGAGTGTGAATCACAGCCCCTGTGTGTCACCCGTGGGTGCTCCTGCGTGTCACCTCTGTGTCTCCCACACCACTGAGCCCCCAAGGACAGAAACCCTGGGGAGCCTTGGTGGGTAACCAAAACACGTGGGATGGCAGAGCTAAAGCTGGGCTGAGACATCCAGGGCACGTGGAATGGGGGTGCTGGAAGGTGCCCCACATTGTGGCACCTCCTGTCTGCTCACAAGTCTCCTCCCTCAGCCTGGGGGTGCTGTGGTGGGAGATGCAGCTTCCACCCCTCCAAACCTTCCTGCCATGTGCTGGTTCCATCAGCTCTGTCTGGGTGGGTGTTCAGCATCCTCTGCCAAGCCTGGAGCAATCCTGCTGATCTGGGGGCTTGGGAATCCTCCCTCCATCATCCCTGTGCTGCTGGCAGGGCAGGGAGGAGGCAGAACCGGTGGCTGCAAGCAGGGATCAAGGATCCCTGCGGTGCTAGAGCCCCTCAAGTCATGGGGAACCTCATTCCCCTGGGTCAGAACAGGAACCAAGGCGCCCCGTGGCACTGGAGCCCCTGTGCTGGGACAAGGACGGAGGACCCTCGCGGTGCCGAAGCCCCTCGAGCAGATCCCCCCCGTTCCCCGGGGCAGCACCGAGGACTCCCTCACACCTCTTTACCCCTGGGGCCGGCTCTGGCAGTCCCGGCAGAGGCAGCAGCCCCTCGGTGCCGCCGGCCCGGCCGAGCCCGCCGGGCACGGAACGCTCCGCGCTGCGCTCCCGGCCCCGCGTTTGTGTTGGCACCGAGCGGCGAGCGGGGCCGCTTTAATTGGCAGTTGTGTTTGTGGCCAGGGTGTTATGAAAAGGTTTTCTGTCTCCCTCTGTAAGTTCCCCTGAATATGTTTTCACTCTTAATATAATATTCACTTCATTATTAGCTGAAAGAGGCTCTTTTCAGAGAGGGTTCCCCCCCACCCCCCCCCAACTTCCAAAAATATATTAAACAGCCCCTTCATGCAGAGCTGCGCTGAGGGCCGGGATTGTCTGCCGGAGGGGAAGTGAGAAACCCGACGGTAAATGGGATTTACACAGAAATTCCTTTCTTCCCCAGCGTGCCGGCGGCGCTGGCCGGGGGAGGGAGGAGCCGTCTGTTGCTTACGGGGTGTTTGGGGTACCTCGGGTCCCCACCCAGTGTGGTCACTCAGGGGATCCCCCCCAAGCAGAGCAGATGCTCCCAGGGGCTCCCGGCACCCGTTTCCAGACACAAACCCCTCCAGCGGCGTCGGGACCCGGCCACAGGGAACCCCCGTGTGCCGGCATCCAGCGCCGGAGGTGTTTCCAGCACCTGCCAGGTTTTGGGAGCTTGTTCTCTGCTGGCTGCATGTTGGGACATCCCGGGGCTCGGTCAGGCTGGTGCTGTCCGTGGGCTCGTGCCATCCCAGCCCTGGCTCCGAGAGCTTTTGGGATGCCCGAAGGCAGCCGGTCAGAGCAGGGGGAGCATTGGCCGGGCGGGAGGGAGCCCTGGGCTGGCACTCGCAGTGGGGCTGAGGGGCGCTGGGATCCCTGGGAACCCCCAGATCCCTGCTCCGTCCCTCGAGGAGCTGCCAGGACAGCCCAGCGGAGCCCGGAGCTCGTTTTCCCTTTCACTGAAAGCGGGCTAAGCACAAACCCCCCCCCGGCGGCCGGACCCTTCCCCCGCTCCGCTGCCACCATTCCCGGCCATCCTGCGAAACGCATTAGGGCCGGTGCCACGCGCTGATGAGTATCCAAGGTCTGATCCTAACCGGGAACAATTAGCAGTTGTTTTGGTACTTCTGTTTGCTGTGGCTCCGGGGCTGACACGAGAATCCCATGGGAGCAGGGCCCGCGGCCAAGGGAGCTCCCAAGGGATGACACAGTAAGGATGCTTTTGGGATGGGTCTGGCGTGTGCATCCCCAACCCCTCAGCTGATCAAGAAAGTGAGGAGCTTTCTGATGTTGCTGGACTTCTTTTTCCAGCTTTTGGGGAAAAAATAAAGAGCCATTTTTCCAGGTTCTTGCTGGTCCTTGTCCCCCTTCCCATGAATGCATCGTGTCCAGGGTATTCCAGTGTCTCCCCTGCCTCTCCCCCAGTGTGGAGCATCTCTTGTGTAAAGCCAGGCAGGAATTGTGCCTGGCAGGCTGGGGGGAGAGGGGAGGGTCCAGAAAAGATAGAGGAGTTTGGGGAATGTCACAGGCAAACGGAGACTCCTTGTTTTGCAGACAGGTCTGAAAGCTGAGGGTGGGATCCTGGCCCGGGTGGGGAATGAGAAGTGCTGGGAGAAAGGCTGTGATCATTCCAATGTGGTGGGGACAGGGGCAGGGTGATTCCCAGTTCTTCTCCTCTTGGTGAGGCCAGAGGGGAGGGACACTGGTGTGTCCCTGGCCCTGTGCACCCCGGGAATGCTGCTCCTGATCAGGGTCACAAAGGCTGGAGCCAGTGTAGGACCAGGGCTTGGAGCTACACAGGGAAAGGTGGAGGGGGAACCACAGGGTCTTCACCAGCAGCACCAAACACTCACACTTGGAGCTCTGGCTGCTCCAGGAAACCCTCAGTGCACCCCAAAACAGGCTCCCTGCAGCTCGAGGGGCTCGGGGTCCTGCGTAGGGGGAGCGGGGAACAGGCTGGGGTGGGACACTGGAGATCCCAGAGCTGGGCACTCTGTGGTCTGAGAGATGAAAGGGCTGAGGAGGAGGAGGAGGAGGAGGAGGAGGAGGAGGAGGAAGGTGGCCTGGCTGACAGAGGCCAGCTTAGTTTTCCATGGCCTCACATTTTCCTGTGCTGGAGATTTGCAGTGAGGGTGGAAAATGCGGTGGGAGGGGAGGGGAGTGGGGCCAGCGGGGGTTTGGGACTTGACCTGCTGCCAGGGCAGAGCCCGTGGGGGGACGTGGACATGGCACACCCCAAACCCCCACGGAGGTTGGGACCATCCCCTCCCAGGGTGGGTTGGGGACAGGGATCTGGTGGGAAGTAGGGCAGCACCACAGGCAGCTGCCTGGACTTCCTGCTCCCACGGGATGGGAGGGCACCTCCTTGGGATGGGAAGCTCAGGAGGTGCCAGGGAACCCATCAGAACATGGAGCACAGGGCTGGGCTGGGCTTTGCCACCATGCTGCCCTCCCTGCCACCACCTGAGGCCACCCATCCCAGCATGCAGACATCCCAAATCCCACTCAGACACCTCACTGCTGCTCCTGGGGCCTTTGCAGCAAACCTGGATTACTGGGAGCCATGAGCAGACAGGATTTGACCCACCCAAGAGGGCAGTTGGGTTCTGCCCTGAGTGCTGCCAGCACGACCCTCAGGCAGCCACGGTGGGCCATGGGATGTGGCATTCCCTCAGGCCAGGCTCTGCTGCAGACCTGGAGGCATGTTTGGTTTTGCCAGCCCTGGTTTTTGGGGGTCTGGAGGGCTGGTGGCACCTCCTGGCTCTGCTGGCCATCACCAGCTCCCTGCCCTTGGCTCTTTGCCCGTTGGACAGGCAGGATTAGGGATGGAGAGGGGGGGAAAGGATAACTCAGGGGTACCCCAGGATAGGAACACACAGCTGAACATCAGGGAAAGAGGCTCAGCAAAAAGGGAGCTGGGACCTGTGGTCTGGTGCCACTCTGGCATGAGATCATGGAATCACAGAATGGTTTGGGTTGAAGGGACAACAGAGGTGATCCAGTCCCACTCCCTGCCTTGGGCAGGGAAACCTTCCTCTAGACCAGGTTGCTCAGAATCCCATCCAAACCATCCACAAACACTTCCAGGGATGTCACTCCAGCTGCTGAGTTCCCCAGTAACAGCCCTTGCCCTCCCCATCTCCTCCAGCCACCGGCACATGCCCGAGGGGTCGGTGCCGTTTGCAGGGGCAGGAGAGGGACAGGCTGGAGCTGGGGATGGAGACAGAGTGGAGCCACCCCAGAGCCCGCCCCAGCACTGCTGTGACCCACCTCACAGCCCTGGTGACACACCCAAAAGCTCCTTTCCCCCCCTCAGGGCTCCTGCCCAAGGGCAGCGATGCCAGCGGGGCGAGAGCCCTCCCCGCAGCTGCTGACCTTTAATCAAGGTGGTTGGAGACACGGGGGGAGCAGAAATCCCTGAAAGATTATTTGTTTCTCACGAACTATATTTAGGCACCATCAGCAAAACCCAAAAGTGCTGAGTTGGGCTGAATAAATCCGGGAGCTTTGTGTTTTTTTCCCCCGGAGGAGAACGGGATTAGCCAGCGAAGGGGGAACCGTGTTTTTGTTTGACATACCTGAGGGTTTCCACTCCAAGCCTTGAGCTCCTGGTGCCGTGATGATGATGGTGATGGACCTGACGTGGCACTGCCCCATCTTGTGAAAATATTTTTTGGAAAAGAAAGGGAGCAGCCGGCTCCCACCACGGTGCTGCTTTGATTTTTTTGCGGGTTAAACTTTGTTTTCTTGAGTCTTTTCAGAGGTGTCGGCGCATTCGGGTGTTTTTAAGCTAGAAATAGGTCACGCTGATGCTACTCCAGTGCAAGGTCCTTCCCTGGTGGGATGCACCCCCCCAGCTTCCTGCCTGCATTCCCCAGTGCTGCCCCAAGGGTGGGTGCCCAGGGGGTCGGGGTGCTCCCTGCTGACCCAAGCAGGGCTACAGGAGGTCACATCTTTTGCCTGGAACACACTTGGGTCATCTCAAGTGTAGTTCTTCGCTGGTTTGGATCCCCCGTGCCTAAATCCCATCTCCCCCAGGGAGATCAGGGTTGTGCCCAGGCTTCCCAGGGGAGCGTTTGTGGGTGCCGGGCAGGGGAGGGTTGTTTGCTGATCCCTCAGGGGTGTCAGGGCCCATCTGACCAGTCAGGCAGGATGAGGAGCAGAATGACCCACCAGGAACCCCCTGTTTGGACATGAATCCAAACCCTACAGGTGGTGGGAGGGACAGAAGGGCTCTGGGTCCACCTCCAGCACAGCTGAAAATCCTTTGCCCCAGAGTCATCAAAATTCTGTGTCCCTTGAGCTGGCCCTGCTGGGATGTCAGGATCTGCTCCTTGAGAAATGAGGGTCTGGAGTAACTCCTGTCCTTACTGACACAGCTCACCTGCAGCAGCTCCTCTCCAGAGAGGGACCAGGAAAGGTGGGATGGAATTGTTGCACTGCAGCACCTCTCTGGTGAATGAATTAGTTATAGACCCAGCTGAGGAACATCCTCCTGGAGCTGCTCCTCTGGCCAGGTGAGAGGTGATGGTGTCCAAGTTTGCTCCATGTGGAGATGAGAAAAGGGAGGTACTCACAGAGGAACCAGCTCAGGGAGGAGGATGCTGGTGCCAGATGGTTTGTCCAGAGCAAGGAGTGGCCCAGCCTTGGGTAGGAACCACCAGGAAGGGGACTGTGACCTGAACAAGGACTGGTTTCACAGAATCCCAGAGTCCTAGAACGGTTTGGGCCAGAAGGGATCTTAAAGATCCTCTCATTCCAACTCCCTGCCATGGGCTGGGATGCCACCCACTAGAAGGTGTTCAGGGCCTGGGAAGAGAAGAAGAAAGGCAACACAGCATTTCCCAGCACTGATCAACTGATCAGTTGATCAACTCTGTGCAGAAACAGGGAAAGGACAAACACTCACCCAGTGGTGTCGGAGAGGGGAGCACCTCAGTCTGGCTGCTCCCTGTGCTTGGGCTGGAGGAGCTGACACCAACCCAAACCAAAAGTCCTGAAAGTGCCAGTATTCTTCCTGCTGGGTCCAAGCAGCTGGAGAGCCACAGCACCAGGCTAGTGAAAGCCCCTGTGGCTGTGGGGCACCCAGGGGTTGCTGGGTGACAGTGCCTTGAGGATGGACTGGAGACCTGTGGTTGGACTTGGCAGCCGGGTGGGCGGCTTGGCCCAGGCACTGGGGTGGTAAAAACCATTTCCAGCAGGTTCTGAGAGCTGTCCCCACTCCTGGGGCACACGGTGGGCTGGGGCTGAGCTCTGCAGGGATGCTCCTGCTTCCCAGGGGACGCTTTGGCCGTAAATCCAGCTGGTGAGTGCCCACCAGCCTGAACTGGTGCAGGGTGCTTGGCCCGTGGCATCATTCAGGGGTGGCACAGCAATGCATGGGGAGGTGGCAGGGCAGGAGGGGAACTCCCACACTTCCCAAATTGCCCGGCAGAATGTTTCTCCCTCCAGCCAAGTAGCGGGGCTGGTGCCCACAGTCCCTGGCTGGGCACTCACGGCAGCCCCGGGGCTGCAGAGCTGCCCTCCTGGATTCTACTGCTTTCAGCTGCTCCTTGGAAAGGCTCGAGGACCGCGGGGGCACGGACATCCCGGGCACAGAGCTGCTCTGGGGCACCCCCTGCCCCCTCCCGGGGTGCCCCCAGCCCCGGTGCAGCCCCAGCCCACGTCCTGCCTGGCTCCAGCCTGCCCCGTGCTCTCCCCTGCTCCTCGGGATCGTATTTATTTATTTATACGGTGAATGTAATAAAACTCCAGCAGGAAACGGAGGCGATTCCCTGCCATTCCCCACAAGCCAGCCCGGGGCCGGGCGAACAAGGAGGCGCTTTGTGCGGCGGTGGAGGCTCCTGCCAGCGCCGAGCAGGAGAAAGGGCCGAGTGTGTCTGTGCCCCGGGACCCGCGGCCGTCCTGGGGAAGGAGCTTCACATCGGGGGGCGAGCGGGGCTGGGGGTGAAAGGGCTCCTGTGCTGGCTTGGGGTGCTGTCTGGGAGCACCACGGAGCCTCCTGTGCCCGTCCTTAGGGTGCCAAGGGGTGAGCACTAAAGATCAGCTTGGGGGGGGCACACGGTTGCCCCCCGGCCCTGCCTGGGGCTGTACGAGCGGCTCTTCCCGGGGCTGAGCCAGCTGGGAGGCAGCTCTAGCCCTTCCCCTGCCTCCATCAGGCAGCTGCTCCAATCTGCAGCTGCTGCCATCAGTAGGGTTCAGAGTGGACGTCTGTTCCTGAGGCTCACCTGAGTCCTGTGCTCGCCCAGCAGGGCCTGGAGGGGTGAGCGAGGTGGCTGAGGGCAGGACACGGCTCAGTCCAGGTTCCCCTTTGATGGGAGGGGGTTCCCACTGCTGGGGACGTGTCCCAGCGCCACCAGGGGCTGAAAGCAGCCTCTTGTGCTGCCACCACCCTCACCAGCCTGAGATACTCTGGGTTAGGTGGGGTGATGGGCACTGCCCCCTCTCGCTCCTCATTCTCCCAGCCAGGGCTCCCCCAGGGCACCCACTGCCCTCCTGCCCCATGCCCTGAGTCCCACATGGTCCCCATCCCTGTGCTGGTCCCTCAGGCTCCCAGGGCTCTCTCTCTGAGGGTGGGGACATGCCCCACGCCACGTGTGTCCTGCCTGCCAGGCTGAGCAGGCTGCAGGGAGCATCCCCGGGCTGTCACACGTGTCACCTCCTGTCGCTGAGCCACGGCCACAGTTCCCTTGCACCGTGGGCTGGGGACCCAGGGCCGGGAGGTGAGCGGAGGCCTCGGCACAGGGCACTGCCGGGAGGACACAACTGGTGCTCCACCCACTTGTTTGGAGACTGTCCCCAAAACTCCCCATCTTCCCTCCCCGCTGCACCTGCCCGTGGCAAGGAGCGTGGCTGGGGGCACAGAGATCACGGTGGGCACGGTCTGTGTGTGGGCATTGGCATCGCACAGGGCTGTGCCTGGGGCAGGAGGGGTTCGGGACTGAGGCTCCCACCTGACGGTGCTCCTGGTGTCCTCAAGGAGAGGGTGGCAGGGCCATGACTCAGCTGCCCCCCTGGCCGGGTGGGTGCCAGCCCACAGCCCCGTGGGGTGCTCCCAGGATGGACCCCTCCACCTGCTCGCCAGCCCATCCGGCCCCGGCGCTGGCATCCCTTTGAAATCGAAGCCGCTGGCCTTTCGTGTGGCTATTCCTGTGAAATTCTTCAGGAAGGGAAAATTATCCCGCCCCGATCCCTGCAGGGCTGTGCCATCGCCCGCCTCCAGGCTGGCAGGGAGGGCACGGGGTGCCCAGAGCCCCGGCTCACCCTGGCCATGGCCAGTGGCCTGTCCTTGGGAGGTGGTTTTTCCCTCCCTGCCCCAGCCCCTGCCTGTGGCACTGGGAGGAACCGGCACCCCCGAGGGTCTGGGGGCTCGGCAGGGCAGGGGTGAGGGCAGTGCTGGCATGGAGCCCCTCACCACCCTGCAGCAAGTCCTGCTGCCCTGGCCAAGGCTGGGCAGGACAGACCCCACGGTCCTGCCACAGTTCCATCACCCCCTCCCCACATCCATCACCCCCTCCCAATTCCATCTCCCCATCCCCTGCCCTATTGCCCCCTCCCCTGCCCTATTGCCTCCTCCCCACTTCCATAGCCTTCTCTCCAGCTCCATCAGCTCCTCCCTGGATCCATCACCCCTTGCCCAGCTTTATCAGTTGCTCCCCACCTCCATCATTCCCTTTGTTCCATCACTGCCCCCTCTGCTCCATCACTGTCTCCCCAGTTCCATTTCCCCTTCCCCTGCTCCATCACTGTCTCCCCAGTTCCATTTCCCCTT
>JAWWES010000048.1:10720347-10747773 GCA_035583135.1 Lophotriccus pileatus
GGCGCCTCCAGCACCGCAGCGATCGGCCCCGTGGCGGCGGGGGCGGCGTGGCCGGGCGATGGCGGAGCTGTAGCGGCCGCGGGGCCGGTGCGGGCGGGCGGGAGGGCGATGGCGGCGGCGCGGCTGCGGGTGGCCCTGTGGGTGCTGTGGCATTTCGGGGTGGGGGGTCGCGGCTTGGAGCTGGCGGGGCTGGAGGGCCCGCGGGGCCGCGCGGCGCGGTGCCAGCCCGTGGACATCCCGATGTGCCGCGGGATCGGGTACAACCTGACCCGCATGCCCAACCTGCTGGGGCACGAAAGCCAGCGCGAGGCCGCCCTGAAGCTGCACGAGTTCGCCCCGCTGGTGGAGTACGGCTGCCACGTCCACCTGCGCTTCTTCCTCTGCTCCCTCTACGCGCCCATGTGCACCGACCAGGTGAGCGCCAGCATCCCCGCCTGCCGCCCCATGTGCGAGCAGGCCCGCCACAAGTGCGTCCCCATCATGGAGCAGTTCAACTTCGGCTGGCCCGAGTCGCTCGACTGCAGCAGGCTGCCCACCAAGAACGACCCCAACGCCCTGTGCATGGAGGCCCCCGAGAACGCCTCGGCCGCCGAGCCGCACAAGGGGCAGGGGATGCTGCCCGTGGCCCCCCGGCCGTGGCCACCGGGCACCGCTGCCGAGGGCCGGGGTCCCAACGGGCTGGGGGCCTGCGACAACCCCGAGAAGTTCCAGTACGTGGAGAAGAGCCTCTCGTGCGCGCCCAGGTGCTCCCCCGGGGTGGACGTGTACTGGTCCCGGGAGGACAAGGACTTTGCCTTCATCTGGATGGCCGTCTGGTCCACCCTCTGCTTCGTCTCCACCGCCTTCACCGTCCTCACCTTCCTGCTCGACCCCCACCGCTTCCAGTACCCGGAGAGGCCCATCATCTTCCTCTCCATGTGTTACAACGTCTACTCTGTGGCCTTCATCATCCGCTCCGTGGCAGGGGCTGAGAACATCGCCTGCGACCGGGAGAACGGCGAGCTCTACATCATCCAGGAGGGGCTGGAGAGCACGGGCTGCACCATCGTCTTCCTCATCCTCTACTACTTTGGCATGGCCAGCTCGCTCTGGTGGGTCATCCTCACCCTCACCTGGTTCCTGGCCGCCGGCAAGAAGTGGGGACACGAGGCCATCGAGGCCCACAGCAGCTACTTCCACATGGCCGCCTGGGGCATCCCGGCCATGAAGACCATCGTCATTCTCACCATGCGCAAGGTGGCGGGGGACGAGCTCACGGGGCTGTGCTACGTGGGGAGCATGGACGTCAGCGCCCTGACCGGCTTCGTCCTCATCCCCCTCTCCTGCTACCTGGTCATCGGCACCTCCTTCATCCTCACCGGCTTCGTCGCCCTCTTCCACATCCGCAAGATCATGAAGACGGGCGGCACCAACACGGAGAAGCTGGAGAAGCTGATGGTGAAGATCGGGGTCTTCTCCATCCTCTACACCGTCCCGGCCACCTGCGTCATCGTCTGCTACTTCTACGAGCGGCTGAACGTGGATTACTGGACGCTGCGGGCGCTGGAGCGCGGCTGCCTGCGCCTGCCCGGCCGCCGCGCCGCCAACTGCTCCCTCGAGGCCTCGGTGCCCACCGTGGCTGTGTTCATGCTAAAGATTTTCATGTCGCTGGTGGTGGGCATCACCAGCGGGGTGTGGGTGTGGAGCTCCAAAACGCTGCAGACCTGGCAGAGCCTGTGCAACAGGCGGCTGGGCGTGAGGACGCGGGGCAAGCCCTGCAGCGGGGTCAGCTGCGGCGGGGGGCACTGCCACTACAAGGCCCCCGCGGTCATGCTGCACATGACCAAGACGGACCCGTACCTGGACAACCCGACGCACGTCTAGAGAGGGGGGGCTGCCCCCCTGACCCCCCCCGACCAGCGCCGGGGGAAGCGGCCTCACGGGTAAGGGGCGAGGGCAGGGGCTGCGCGGTGGAGGGCGGGGTACAGAGGGTTTGGGGGGGTGGGCGAGGCCGCGGGACCCCCCAGCACCACTCACTGACAAGTAGCTGCTTTTTCCTAGAGGTTGTTTTGTTGTTGTTGCTGTTGCCAAATCCAGTGACTCTTCTAACGCTTTCTTTGGGGGGCGGCGGGGACGGGGCAGGGAGAGGAATAATCCATCCGTGTTTATTTAATTCTGTAATTTATTTTAGATTTTTTTTTTTTTAATCATTAGCTGCGAGGAATGGAAAAAACAATAAACCCTGGATGTGTTATTTGAATCGAGCCTGGTGCTGTTTGCAGGGATTTGAGGGGGTCAAGAGCTGCCCCCACGGGACCCTCCCAGCTCGGCAGGGCTCTCGTGCCAGGCCAAGCCGTGCTGGGCCGTGCCGGGGTGCCACTGGCTCTGGCAGGAGTGTGGTACTGGGGGTCCCTCTATCCAGCTCCCCCGTGGCTTCCCTGGGGCCAGTTCTGCCTCCCGGCGAGGAGGAGGAGGAGAAGGGTTTTCCTGTGCTGTCACACTTAACGAATCATCTTTTCCACTCCGCGCTCTGAAGGTGATTTGTGTCGGTGCCATCGGCTGCCGGGGCCTCTGTGCCAGGCTGAGGGGCTGCGAGGGGGCAGGCCAGGGGCCAGGGTGATGGGTTTGGGGCACGGGACCTTGGGGCAGAGAGGGCTCAGCTTTGATGTCCCCCTCAGAAGCCCGAGGTGCGGGTAATGGAAACTTCTGGGCAGCTTTATTTATCCTCCGCTCTGGTTACAATCCCAGCTCGCCTTCCCCATTGTCCGGAGGGAAATTCAAGCCTCAGCTGGTGCTGCCGGGGCTGGCGGGGGGAGCTGGGGCTGGCGGGGCACGGGGCAGGCAGCAGAGTGGCTGGGGGGGCTTCGGGATGGGGAATTGCCAACCTTGCCCCGAGACACCCCGGGGTGCTGGGGTGGGAGGGCAGCTCATCTCTGCAGGAGTTTGGTGGGGTTGTTTTGCTTGGCTGGCCCCAGGGATGTGCTGGGGGTTCCCAGTGCCCAGGGGGAGGGGTGAAGGTGAGCTCTGACCCGTGGTGGGCAGGGGCTCAGGCACTGGGGCACCTGTGGCACCAGGGGCTGTAGGGGGGACACAGGTGGCTCTGGTGATGCTCAGGCTTATCCATTATCTAATTAGCTGTTAATCAGCCAGCCTGCAGGCTGAGCAGCGCTGGGCCCCAGGGAGGGTCTGTGCGACCCCCGTCCCTTGCCCAGGGAGCAACAATGCTTGGAGGGACCCTCCTTTCAGTGCTCACACTGGTGCCCACTGCCCACCCTGACAGCCCTTGTCCCCTGCCCCAGTGAAGTCCCTGGGGCTCAGACTGCCAGGCTGCAGCTGGAGGAGAGGGGCAGGAACCACTCTGGAGCCAGAGTGGGAGCAGGGGCTGGGTTTGGCACCCCTCACCCAGGGCTTTGAGCTGCCACGATACCAGGATTGATGTGGCAAACAAAGTGCCTTTAATCTGCCCCCCACCACCCCCAGGGTGCCAGGATGGTGGGAGAAGCTGAGCTGAGCTGAGCAAAGCCTGAGATGTGAAGGAGCCCCCAATGCCCGTGTGGTGTCGGTGGGGGGACATCTGTTTTGTCACACCTGGTTTGGGAACCCCCGGCACACCCAGCCCCTCTCCTGGCCCGGCAGTGATGATGGTGCCAGGGCAGGGACTGGGGGGCTGCAGCCTCGGGGGCTCCCCCGAGTGCCACGGGAGGGTTTGTTTGGGCAGAGAGAAGGGCCGTGACCTGGGGCAGGAGAGTCAATATTGGCTGCGGGACAGGCTCCAAAGTCCAGCCGGGGCCCGGGCAGGGCGCTGGGCGGGGGCTGCCCGGGGAGGGGGCACCGGGCCACGGCCCCGTGCCGGGATTCAGCCCGTGTGCCACTGTCCCCTCCCGGTGCTGAGGCCGGAGCCAGCTCGGCGCACCTTTGGCTCACACGCCAGGCACACGGCCCGGCGCTGGTGCCCGGCCGGCGGCACCCCTGGGACAGGCTGCCCTTGAGCACCCGGCGCTTGCCAAGGAGCCGCTGCCGCTGGAGCGTTTGCCCGGATAACCCGGCCCAGCGGCCCCCGCTATCGGGCACCAGTGGGGCCGCCGGCGCCCACCGCCACCCGCTATCGGCCCCGGCAGACCCGCCGGCTCCACCGGAGCCTGCCAGCCCCAAAAGCTGGGCACGGCCAGGATACAGCTGCACCGAGCCTGCCCCAGGGAAGGGCTTGTCCCGGGGACACCGCTGGCTCCTTGTCACAGCTGCTTTCAACTCCGTGCTGGGGAGGCTCAGCCTCCCTCCCTGTGCCCCACCCCAAGCTCCTCCCTGCATCACCTCTCCATCCTCCTCAGGGCAGCCCCAAGGGCACCAAACCCCCGGCTGGAGTGAATCCTCTGCACTGCCCCGGCCCTGCAGGGCAGCCCCCGGCTTGGGCTGGGCTGGGCTGGCTGCAAAGGCTGGCATAGGATGCTTTGTGGAGTGGGATGGGATGGCTACAAAGCCTGAGTTGGGACTGCCACTGGGTGGGAATGGGCTTGGGATACCCCCAGTCCTGGTCCAGCTCAGCATGAAGTGGAACCTTGTGCCCCAGCACTCACTGAGCCATGAGGGTTATCCCTCCTGACTCAGACAGACACTCCCTCCAGGTTTGAGAAACAGAAGGAAAGCTGCTGTGCTCTGGGAATGTGCTAAAAAACCCATTAGCCAGACTATTAATTAAGAATTAAGCCATGAGGAAGCCCAGGGGGCCAAGCTCAGGCTTCCTCTTCCTGAGGCCCTGTGGGAACTCCAGCAATCCCAGGGGTTTGTCACAGGCAGCCCCTGGGACGGGGCTGTAGTGGGGCCAGGGACTGTCCCCCAGCCCCTGCTGCCCTGCCAGGTGTGGGGACAGCTATTTATAGCCCCACACAGGACACCGATGCCATGGAGGGGCTGCTATAAAAAGCAAGTCTCCAAAAGGTCTCGGAGCAGATGCTGGTGAGAGATCTCCGTGTTGAGGCCTGGAAACGTCCCAGCTGGAGTCACACTCGGCTTCACTCAGGTCCTGTTGCATGGCCAGCAAAGCCAAACCAGCTCCTGTGGACAGGAATGAGGCTTCTCCAGGGAAAACAGCATCTGTCCATTGCCAAAAGCCTTCAAGTCCTCAAACCCATCAGGACTTTCCTGCCCAGCAGTGCTGGGCCTGGCTGCAGCAATCCCAGGTTGGATCCTTGACAAGGAGGAGGACACCCATGAACCTATCCCTCTCCCTGGGCAGTGTGGCAAAGCCTTGGCCAACCCTTTGTGTCACTGCTGTGGGCTCTCAGCAGCCCTGGGCCATCACCACCCCAGCCGTGCTGCCCTGGGACACAGCAGGAACAGTCCTCGCTGCCAGCATGGCTGTGGTTGCAGAACACCCCAACACAAGGGAAGGGATGTTGGGGACAGCCAGGCCAAGCTGGGGCCAAAGAGCAGAGACACCCCAGCTCCCTGTGACTCCCTCCAGGGGTACTCACTGCCACCCTGCATGAAGGAGGACACGTGTCACACTGGCAGCCTGCAGGGGGACAAGGGACCCACAGGGGTGGCCACCACAAGGACTGTTCCCCTGTCCAGGAGCTGGCAGAGCACAGCCCTGTCCCTGGTCCCTGGGGACAACACACAAGGTCACACCAGCACAGTGTTGGAAGCTGACCTGCTCTTCCCTTGCTCCACAGCTCCATTCTCCCTCCAGAAATGTCTGATGGAGGCTCTAGGAAGGCAGACGTCAGACATCCCCACACCAACACCAGGACCCACAAAGGACTCACACAAGCCACATTTACAAACACAAGTACATAATGTTTATTCTTAAGTTTCCAATTTATTACAAGTACAGCCCTTGGCAGAAACCCCCTCCCCCCAAATGACACTGATTTTTAAAAAAATGTACAGTTCCACCGTGTAGGACCTGCAGGAAATGTTCTCTAGGAAACAGGACAAAACAGCCTCTTGAAGGGACGTGCGAGATACAAACGTCAGTGCTATTCCGTGGGGCAGGGAGTGAGGCTGGGGAGAGGGAAGGGGCTGGAAACCTGCCTCATCTGCAGCCACTGACAGCCCAGAACTGAAACAAATACCTGTTAAAAAAAAAAAAATAAAACCAACCCTAAAAAGTTCACAAAACTAGGCTGCAATTCTAGGCTGCAGTTTGTAATCAATGATTCTTTTCCTCTCAATTCCCAGGAGCTGCAGCAGCTGCTTTTGCTTTTCTGTGACAAAACCAGCACCAAGCAGCCCCGTGGCCCATTTGTTCCAAATCAAACGCTTCTGGGATAAAAAGTTCAGGCCCTGATTGTATGATCCAATCCTGTCATGATGGAGAGAGGGGATGAGAAAAGGTTCCTTAGGGAAAAGTCAGCATCTGGGGTGACAGGAGCCAGTGCTGGGCCATGGCACAGGATCGGGCTGACCAGGGGAGCACAAGGGAGGGTGTTACTACAAAACATGGTGAGAGCGTGGCCGAGAGGGATGGGGACCCCCCTCCCCAGCAAGTCCCCTGCTGTAACTCCTGCTACTGGTAGGAAAATGAGTTTTAAAGAAGGGGGGAAAATATAAAGCAAACACGATTTTATATAAACTGTACATGTGCCAAAGCAAGACAAGGGTATCTTACAGGTGTTCTTTGTACAAGATCACAGCTAGAAACAAGCCACTTTCAACTAGAAAATTAATTTAAAAAGTTACACAGCACATGTTTCTGCTGCTCCCCTGGCCCAAGAGCTCCCTCTGGGCTGGGCAGACACCCCCACTCTCCAGTTTGCTGCTGGCACTCGGGGCATCCAAAGGGCTGCGTGACCGCGGGCGGCTCCAGGTGAGCAGGGAGCCTCCTCCTGGCGTGTACAGGTGAGGAGCTGAGCTCAGAGCCCTCCTCGGAGTGAGACCTCCAGGGGTCGCTCCCCAAGGAGAGGGGGAAGCAGGAGCACCTCGGAGCAGTGGTGTTGGGATGCTGGTGAAAGCCGGCTGGCCGTACACGTAAGCGCTCGCTCGCCCCACGCAGCCCCGGCACCGGGGCTCGGCATTAACACCATATAAATATATACATACAAGCCCGAGCAGCCCATTGGCCTGATGGCACCCAGTCCTTCCGTGGAGCAACATGATCCCTCCCTGCTGGGCTCCCTGCACTGGCAGCACACGGTCCCACTGCGCTCCGGCTGCTCGCGGAGGGGAGGAAGCCACTCATTCCCAGGAAGCCAACAGCGCCCGAGCTGGAGTAGGCTTGGTGCTCCCCTGCCCAGCCAGGCTTGGCTAGGCCCTCCCCACCTTCCCCTCCTGGCAGGACAGACTCGTGAAGAGCTTTGTGGATTTTGCAGGAAGCAGTAAGTCATCTCCGCTCAGTGGATGACCAAATACTTGAGGGAACTGCAGAAAAATTAAAACTAGGACGGGCCAAAGGGAAGGCTGGATTAATAGAGAAGTGCCTGCTGCTTCCCAGCTCCCTCCAGACAACCCATCCTGCTGCCCAGCAGCACCACAAGGCCTGCTCCAGCTCTGGCTCTCCCCTTAGTCTCCCCATCCCTCATTTCTTCCTTTTCCGCCCCCGGGAATGTTCAAGGGGCTCTGACTCACTGTCCCCTTCCTGCTCCTCCAGTCCCTGGCCCCTGGCAGAGAGCTGCTTGCGTTTCCTGCGCACATACGTGTGGCCTGGCAGGTGTTTGTGCACCATGTCAATCAAACACTGCTCTGTCTTCTCCAGGCAGGACAGTACGTGACTCCCGTTCTGGTTGTAGCGCTCGGCGTTGGAGAACACCTGCTTCATGTCGGACAGGAACTCCTGCACGGAGCGATAGTTGCCACAGGAGCACTTGCTCTGCATAGTCTGGAAGTCCATGGGGCTGCTGATGACCTCGAAGTAGTCTTCAGCTTCCTCCGTGGTCACTGGCTCCCTGCGGAAGGAAGGGCCACAGGGATGGGAGGGGAAGGCCAGCTCCGGCCATGCAGGGCCAGGCTGCAGAGGAGGGGGGACCCCCACTCCTTCACCTGCACCCCCACAGTGCTGCAACAAGCCCAAGCTGCACCTCAACAGCTCCACAGACATACCAGCCCCACGGAACAGTGATGGGAAGGACAGGAGCCCCAGGAGCTGGTCCAGGCACAGGGCAGGTCCTTAAATTCCCTCAGCTCTCCATAAATCCTGGGGGCTTCATAGAGGACCCACTCCCCCACTTCAGCCTTGCCCACCACCCTCTGCTCCACCACTTGAGAAGGGCCCCCTGTCTTCAGTTCAGCTGAAGACTAAGAACATGGTGGTTTCTTCTGGAGCAGCTTCTTCCCAGCCATAACTTGCTTTTGGAATCCCAAGTCCCCCATGTGGATCTGGCAGGACTGTGGCATGACGAGCCCCACAGCCCCACACTGCCTGTGGCCAGTCCTGCCTGTGGGGGAGGAGGAGGAGGCCACCTGCCCTCACCTGAAGGGCCAGCTGAAGCGATACTTGATCAGCTTGCCCAGGATTTCCTCACACTTCTGCAGCTCGAGGCTCTGGCGACGTGCCGTCCTCTTCGTCTGAAGGACCTGTCCACACAAAGGATGTTGTAAAAGGAGGGAACCATACAGGCTTTGGGGTTCAGCAAACTGCTCTGAGGCTAATGGAGCCGGTTCTCAGCACAGGGAGGACATTTCTTCCCTGTGAGGGTGGGGAGGCCCGGGCACAGAGAAGCTGTGGCTGCCCCATCCCTGAAAGTGTCCAAGGCCAGGTTGGAGCAACCTGGGATAGTGGAAGGTGTCCCTGCCAAGGCAAGGGGTTGGAACAAGCTGAGCTTTAAGGTGCCTTCCAACCCATTCCACTCTGTGGTTATGCAGTTTGAGTTCCAGGATGGGAGTCCCATCCATGAGCTCGGGGGAACAGCTCACAAGCAGCCCTGGCTCTCCTCCAGGGACAGGACGCTTTTTCAAGGTAAGTTCAAAGACAACATGGTCTCAACAAGCAGCCAAAAAATAAATGCCAGCAAGTGGAGAATGTGAATTGCCTGTCCCTCCTTTCTCCAAGGCAGCACCCGAGGCAGAGGGAGAAGCACTTGTGCTGCTGTTCTGCCACGGCAGAGCTGACTGTGCCATTTCAAATCCCAGGGAGCAGCTGGTGCCCAGAGCGCTGCTGTCGCTGCACAGGCTCAGCACAAGGTCATCCCGGGGACCTGCCACAGATCACCCCCAGCACAGGGACATCCCCTCAGCTCTAAGGGCACAGCTCATGGAATGTTGCTGCTGAGGGGACGTTGGATGACAGGAAGGCTCCCCAACACAGAGCACTCGGTATCCTGACCCAGGTTCCGGCCTCTTTCTAGGACAAATGATAAGTCCTAGCAGAGTCCTCTATCCCAAGCCAGTATGCTGTCAGAGCTGTTCCAGAAAGGTTTTCCCCACTGGAATATCCCTCTGCACTGGCTATGGCAGCCCATGCTGGGCTTGCTGGCTTGGTTGCCCTCCAGTCTGTGACACAACCCATAAGCCACCCCACACCCAGCACGAGCAGCAGTGAGCCCACAGACCATGAGGAAGGAGAGTGACAGGACACACCAGCACTAGTGCTGGCCAGGGGACAGATGGCAGATCTGCAGGGGGCTGTGACGTGGCCATGGGGCTGGAGTATCCTCACGTATCCCCCGTAGTGTGTCCCTCCCCAGGGACAGACACTGCAGCTCCCCCCACCCAGCACGCACAGACTGCTCTGTGCAAGAGCGTATGGTTTTATTCTTTAAATGTCAAGTGAAACCTAAACCAGCCAAATTATGTCCTGGAGGTTGGGGAGTGACCATACGGACAACAACTGTCAGAAGACGGCCAAGGCTGGGGAGCAAGGGTCCAGCATTGCTGGCATTCCCTGGCCATCCAGGACCCCTCAGTCCCCCCACCTCTCCACAGAGACATATGGATACTATTTAAAACCCTTTAACAAGCTGCAGGCTGCCTGCTACTCAAGGGGACAATGTGTGAAAGCGGCTGGGGAGGGATGCCTGGCATATCTGTGCTCCGTTTGCACCGGGCCCTTAAGGATATGCCTCCTTTGTTAACCCGCCCCAGCCCAGCCTGGGGTTCCACTAGGATTCAGGGTATTTCTCTGGGAAGGGGAGGGAGGAAGCGTGCCACCTGTTTGGTTTGTAACTCATGAAGTGAGCAGCCTCTGGGGAGCAATTTGGCTCTTACCAGCTCGTCGATGTCTGCGCCGTTGACAGGTGCCGTGCGCTGCCGGGGTCCCCGGGCCGGGTGCAGCGCCTGCTTCTTCCTCTGGTGCCTTCCCTGCCTCAAGGAGTACATGGAGCCCTGCTTGCCCCGAGCTGCCTTCCTGGGCCTCACTGGAATAGATAAGCAGTGAGCTTAGAGGAGTGGGAGCATCCGGGAGCAGAGACCACCAGCCCTCTGCCCCCCGCACCAGGCTGAGCCTCGCTCACGGTGACCCCCACAACACCCAGCCTCGTGCCAGCTGTGCTCTCGCACCCTCTCCAGAGGGGATTCACTGGGCATCACCTCCTGCCCAAAGAGGCCATGACAGGCAACAACCTGCTGCTAAAGGGTGCTCACACACAGCAGATCCTCCAGCTCCAAGGGAGACCTGGGAGCTCGCGGATCATCCGCTGCAGGTCATGGCCAATCTCCCCTGCAGAGCCAAGTGCTGAGACCCCGACACGTCACTTGAGGGAGTGTCAGGGAAGCAATGCAAGGACATACAGTTGTCTCAAATAGAACTACAATATCCCCTCTGAAAGCACCAGGAGCAGAAACTTGGAGTTTCCCCAGTTTTTGGGGATGGGTGGTTTTCCAAGCATTTCCAAGCAGCCCATACGGTGGGATAAGCCAGCTGCTAAGCCCCCCTGAAAAGGGAGCTGTGTGCTGGGGGAGTGTCAGGTTACCGCAGCCGGGAGCTGCTCCACGTGCTGCAAGTGGGAAACAATGGGATTTTATTCCCCAAGACGGGGGCTGCTGCATTATATCCCGCAGAAAGGCACTTGCCTGCGCGAGCCTGCCTGTCAGAGCTCCGCACTGGCGGTGCTGACGCACTCCCTTGTCTTAAGTTTCTCCCTGCGTATCGGGAGAACGTGTTGGCCTTCCCAAGTCAAACCCGTTCCACCTGGTCCCAAATCCTGGAGCGGGGCTGTGTCCAGCAGGCTGGATCCCTCAGCTGCAGGCTGGGATGCAGCCCCGTCCCATAAATCACGGTGCCGGCCCCCCGTGCGAGGCGTGTGGCGGGGCCGCGGGACGTCCGCCCGCTGTCACTGCGCTTGTGTGTCAAGCGCGCGGCACGTGCTGAATGTCTGACAAGCCAGCGTTCTGCGTTAGATCCCCCAGGATAAACGCCACCAGGATTAATGGGACTTCTCTACTAAAACAAAAGTTTTCCACGGTGACCTTTCCATGTTAATGCTCTTTAAAGCCAGGGGTTGCATTTAGCACTTTATTTTTAGTGACTGTAGCCCTCTTTTGCTATTGTTTGGAAACCTTGGCTCAGCTCCTGCCTTGGCCATGCAACACAGGCTGAACACACTCCAAGTGTGGACATGGATACGCCGCAGGACAACAAGCAGCGTGCATAGCCAGGGTATCAGTGAGCCTCCCTGAAACCAGAATAAAGCGAGGGAATCAAGACTTAGGCCTGGATGGAAACCCTCAAAAGAACATGGGATAATCCTCTGGGTCCCAGTCTCTGGATTCCATCTGCCCCTGGTTAAGATAACCTGCAGTTAATGTTATGTCAGTCAAGGGCAGTTTGACAGAAAGCAAATGCTGGCAGTGTGCCCTCCCCAGATTGAGCTTTTCAGTACAGCAAGTTGCCCAATTGAGACTGAATCTAATTCCCCTAAAACCAAAGTGGATACACAACTAAAGATGTTTAAGTGGAGAAGCAGCCACTGAGGAGGCTAGAAATCCCTCTTTTATTCCACCCAGTTGC
Organism: Lophotriccus pileatus; assembly: GCA_035583135.1. Classification (NCBI taxonomy): domain Eukaryota; kingdom Metazoa; phylum Chordata; class Aves; order Passeriformes; family Tyrannidae; genus Lophotriccus; species Lophotriccus pileatus. The sequence goes on from JAWWES010000048.1 coordinate 10,732,208, forward strand.
TCAGGAATGCTCCAGTAAGGCATCCCAAGTGGTCTCTGCACGCAGCCAAAGGGTGCTGGTGCCACACTACACCTGGAGCACTGTGCCTTCCCATTGGAGTGGGCAGAGAAAGTGCCAGGCCTATTTCAAAATGCCTCCTTGCCAAACCACTACAAGCCCTGCACTCAAGGGGCTATGAGCTGGTGGAAAGGAGAAAAACAAGGAGAGGGGGCTGTGGTAAACATTCATAACAGCTTCCAGTGTACCCACAAACCCTGCAGGCATAGGGACTGCCAATCCCAGGAACTGCTGGTGCTGCTGCCCCCACTGCAGCCTCTGCTGATCCCTCCCAGCCCCTGGAATGGTGTCAGTGTCCCCAGGGAGGGACTGGGCAGGCAGGGAGAGCTTGCAGCAGTTTCAAATCTTTGCTAGTGCTGACCCCACCACAAAGGGCCAAGGGTTCACTGCAGCTCCCCAGGTAACCACAGCCTTCCCCTGGGACACCTCCCACTGTTTCATCTGCTTTGTGTGAGGAAAAGCACAAGTCCCAAATAGGGTCAATACTTAACACACTTGAAGGCAGAAGGTTAATATTTTCTGTTACTTCCCTGCATGGTCAAAGCCTTACATTTCAGTCCAGCAACTTCATAGTCTTCTTCCTCCTCCTCTTCCTCCTCAGCATCTGGTTCATCAGAAGCCTCCTCACCTTCTTCCCCTTCATCTTCAGCAGAATCCTCTGCATAGCTCCTAGGATAATGCAGGTAAACATGTTTGTGGCACCAGAACCTGGGCATCAGCAGCCCTGGGCCCCCAGTACTGGTTGTGCTGCACAACAAACAGCAGGCTCGGCCCACATCAGTGCAGAGTTTTTGTAGCTACAACTCAAAAGGGCACTTCCAAGGCTGAACATCTGGGATGAAAATCCCTAACAGCTGGATCGGGGTCTTTTTTGGTGTTCCAGGCATCGCGACAACACGACAGTGCATTTTAAGACTGGGATTGCTGTGGAATTGTTCCTCCCTGAGAGGATGAGCTGCTGTTTTACCCAAGTCTGCAGGCCTGGCCTAAGAAGTTTCAACAAGGGGGGCTTTTTCCTGCTGGAATATTTTCCCCATACTATTGGAAACAGATCCATGAGCAGAGGGTCAGGCTCCTCACGCGCCAATGTCAGAAGCCATTCAATCTCCCTGCCCAGCACATTCCAGCTTCTCACCTGTGTCTACTCAATCACTCCAACTATCAAAAACCAGCATTCACAGGCCAAAGGGGACACAGGCAAAGCTGCTGTGGGAGTCTCAGTCCTCTGGAGAAAGAGGATCTTGGGCAACAAAAGGAATAAACTCCCACAGCACAGGGAGGTAAAAGATCTCCCAGGGTGACATTCTTTTCCTGGCTCAGCCAGGAGGAAAAGAGAAGGCAGGTAGCAGGACAGGTGTTCCCCACCTGATGGCTCTGGTCCAGGAGTTGAACAGCTTGCAGGTGACTCTGCCACATCAAAGTAACCATGATCTCAGGCCAGAACAGCTGCCTTTAAGCCCTGTCATTTCTGTACAAGCCTGAGGAACTCTTACATGGTCTCCAGGGAGTAAGTAATACTTTTAAGGCCATACACCACCTGTACAGTACAGGCTGGCACACACCTCTACTGTGCTGCTGCTCTGCCAGGAGGATCTGTTGGCTGTTTCTATGTCAGGTGCCACTTGACAGCCTCACCTCCCTGACACACAGGGAGATGCAGCACAGGCACCATCAGCACAGGACACACACTGTGAAACTCATAACTTCCAGCCTGTAGTTCAGGAAACAACGCAACCCCTTGCTGTCAAGGGGCAACTACTCACTTCTGCTGAAGGGAACAACTTCGATGCCTGCTCAAATCATGTTCTCTCTGTTGGTGTTCCTGAATTATTCAGGTTTACCAGGTCCAGAAAACTATCAGAGTGGCATTTTGTAGCCTGATTTGTAGCAGCAGAGGAGGGGCTGAGCTGCAGTCTGGAGTAATGTCTAACTTACAGGAACACCCCAGGAACTCAGCCCAGGGGCCCACAGAGCCACAGTGTTACCAACCCCATGAAAAACCAACCCAACCAGCTGCTCAAAGGGCACAACAGCCCTTAGTGCAGCTGAGTTTGGTGGGTGTTTTGTGCATGTTTTCACTGCCAAACACAAGTTATTTATTAAAGCTCCTGAAGCTGTCATGGCTCAGTACAACACAGGTGTGCTTAACTTACAGCCCGAAAAAAAGAAATGGCTTTTCTATCGTTCCAGGGCCGCTTTAACTGGGCCATTTCAAACCTTCCCAAGGGGCTCTGCTTTGGAAGCAGCTGGGGCTGTGCAGTGGCGAAGGGCAGGAGGGTCACTCACCTGCCCCGGGAGCTGCGCCGTGCGGTGGAAGGTTGGCACGCCGGGCACTGCCACTCCCCGTCCGGGATCTCGTAGAGCGCCGGCCGCAGGCAGAACAGGTGGAAGGCCTTGTTACACTCGTCACACAGGATCAGCTTGTCATCCTCACCTAGGAGAGGGCAGCTCACTTGTAACGAGCGCCACAGCCCTGCTCATACTGAGGCAGAAGCCACTGGAGGGCTGGACTAAGCAAGAGCAAGATGCCGAGCCCCCTGTGAGGGCAGAGACCCTTCCTCTGGTGCCCTTTCTCAGGGACCCCTCCTTCTCCATCCCACCACTGCAGTGGAAACCAGCAGTGTTTAAAAACAAACAGAACCAATGCAAAGTCCCCTGCCCTGCAAAGATTTCATGGAGGCAAAGGCAGAAACCTGCCAACGAGGTTCCACCCAGCCAAACATTGGGAAAGAGAAGTTTGGTGCAAAGATGCCCCAGAGCTCTAAGAAGCTCTAAAGGCAGCTATTCCTCTTCTAGCCTCAATCTGGTTAACCTGCACAGTATCTTCTTTCTTCTCAGGGTAGCAAGCCTACACACAAAATCAGTATGCAGCAGGACTAGTCTCTGTGCTTCCCACCGATGCAGGGAAACAGGGGGACAGTCCCAAGCCAGCTTTCATTTACTGAAGAGGAAAAAACAGAAAGTGCAAGGAGCTTGCCAGCACATCTTTAACTTCCTAGTTCCTAAATTCTGTGAAACTACCACATTAGTCTCAGCTGAGACCCCTCTTACTTCTTCCCGGAATTTCCTCTCAACAGCAGGTGACAGTTTTGCCACTGGTTTGGAATGAAGGAGGATGTTGCATCAATTCAGCCCTTATTTCTTTGAAGAGGTGGATGGCAAAGCCTTTTGGTAAACAAAAGTGGCCCAGCACTCCCCCAAAGCTCTGCTGCCCTCATTTCCCACTAGTTTTAGCAAACAGAAAGTGAGACAAAAAGCACGTGGGGAGGCAGAATGTACCACCAGGCTCTTTCCTCCAGGCTCCCATCCAACAGGAGAGGTTATGGCAGAATAAATACCAGCACCCTGTCACTGCTGACACCTCTTCTACTTCCCCCTCCACTCAAAGACTCTAAAGCCCTTCATCCTACAGTGCACATAGAGAAAGTGCTCCCTTGTGACCTGTTTGGTGACCTCCCCAGCTCACTGAGCAGCTCTGCTCCCACTCTGCCCTTGGAGCAGCACCATCCCACATTGCTTTTCCCATAACAACCTTCTCAACCTGTCCTTGCTTGCTCCTTCTCTAAAAGAAGGGATTAACTGACAAGGCTCAGAGACCCAAAGACCATTCCAAAAATGAAAGCAGGGAATGGACAGTGGCACAAGTGTTCCCAGAAGGATTTGTAGATGACTTGTGTCCAAGTACCCTAAATATCCAGGGGACAGCAGCTCTGCAATGTTCTGCAAGACCGGGGACTGGTTTCGTAAGAATGGCTTAGTGGAGTCAGGGTCAAATGCTTCTGTGAGATCCCTGCTGACTGTAAATCCTGACATTCAAAACTCAAAATACAGCCAGAGGCACAGTGACAGACTCCAAGGGCACAGTTGCCTAAAGCAGGGCCTAGAGGGGTGGCAGGAATTCCGAGGGGCAGGAATGCGTTACCTTTCTTGCGGCACACTTTGCACCTGGCATTCTCTGCCGACATGTCCCACTTGATGCAGGCGTCCAGCATTCCCAGCAGCACGTGCATCCGGGAGAAGGTCTGCGCCTCCCGGATCGCCGTCTTCCACTTCTCCATGGCTGAAGCAACCTGCAGACAGACCTAACAGCTTACACACAGTCTGGAGATGTTTTCATATCCTTTAGCTGGGGCCCTTCTAACCAAAGCACAACTCTGTATTTCTTTCCTTCCCTGTCACCTCAGCAGTCCTGGTTGTGGTTTATCCATCTCCAACCTCCCTGGATCAGACACTTTGTTCACAACACTCCACCCCCCTTTTGCATTTCACAGCCAGGCTGAAACAAGCTACGTGAACACCGCTGAATTCCTGCTCTGAAGGTCTAACCCAAACAATCAGCAGGCTGACAAAATAAAGGGCAGAATCTGGTACTGTAAAATGTGGGATGAAAGTCAGGGAACAGCTGGCAACCCCACTGGAGGGAGGTGGATTGGAGTGGCCTGTGCTGCCCTCCAGTGGGTACCACAGAGGCACCTGGATATCAGCAACACATTCCTGGTCCTCCTGGTCTCTGAGTTGCTCAGGTGGAGATGGGACCCTGTGCCACCAGCTACAATCACACTGGACAGGCATTTGAAGCCCCAAAAGTGAAACCAGACACTTCCCTGAGACAGGATGACTTCAGCACATGGGAAATCCCATAAGGAGCTGGGAGTGAGGATGACAGCATCAAAGCTGAGCTTTGCACTAGGGCAGCTGTGGGGTCTGCACACAGCAAGGCCCATGGGAACTTCTCACCCAGCTCAGGAGGTTTGGAAACACCGTTGTGGTAAATCGGAAATGCAGCAGGACAGAAGTGATGCAGAGCCATGTCCCACTCCAGTGGTAATCCTGTGCTCTACAACAATGGGGTGATGGCCCAGACATGACAGGGACATAATAGGACTCAAGTCAATGTTCTTCTACCCCAGGAGAATGAAAAAACAAACAGTGAAGTGTCAGATGGGAAAATCCAAACTCTGCAGCTGACAGCAATTTGGGAGCCAAACAAAACCCGGGAGTTTTGCAGAGTTGCACATTCTCCCCGACTGAATTTGAGGAAGCACAACATATATTAGATGCTTGGAAAAACACACAAGACTGATCTGAAATGCCACCATCCTTGCTGCCATTGCTGGTGTGATCCTGGAGCCCAAGCCATCAGAGACAACCAGAAAGCTGCCCAGCCCTCTGTGGAGGTTACACAGCCCCTGTGCTATTTCTTTGCAGAACATTGTTGAGGTGCTTCACATACTGTGTAATTGATTTTCCAAGGAACTGTTCCATGGGTTTTGCTGTTAACATACTGGGTAACCACTGGGCCAAGATAAATCTGCAAAAGCTGTTGGCAAGTTTTGCTCAGATATTTCTCCCCAAGTCTGTGGAATTTAACAGATTTCTAGCCTTGCTTCCCAAGCATCAGGAGACTGTGGCATTTGAGCAGTACTGGTATCAAGGGAGTTCTAGCTGCCAACTAGGCAAAATAGGAGACTGGAAGAAGTTACTGAAGTCCCCTCCTGACTCGAGAGGAGCAATACAGCAGGGGAAACAAAACAAAAAACTAACCTCAAAATACTAAAGGAGAAGTCCTCAGCCACATGCCAACAACCTCACAATGACAGAAAACACCTTCTTTGGTAAAGGTGGACAAAGCCTCCAGCTAGAAAGGCTCTCAGCTGGGATCCTGAGCTGACAGAAATCCCTTTGAACAGCTGAAACTGGAACTGCTTGGTTGTGAAGCTGCTCTTTAAAGGATTGGCTGCAGGTAAGACTGACCCTCCCCTTGCAAGCACTGCTGAAAGCAGGTCATGGGGGTGATAACACACCCAGAACCCACCCATGCTTCTCTCTCTGCTCAGGCTGTCGTGCTGCAATGTCACACTGCAAACAGGTCACATATTCCCTGGACTACTCTGGGACAGCCCAGCGTGTTACTGCCACTGGAAATGGGAATGTTTGCACCAACAGAGGCACCAGACTGATTTTCAGGAGCAGCCTTAAGCCAGGTCTCACTGCAATCCTTTGCCACTCAGCAGTGTGAGCTCCAGCCATGCAGCTGAGCCAGCAGGAACCCTTAGTACAGACAATTGTGTCAGCAAACGGGTGCCTGCTAAGCCATAACTTGTTTCTCACAGGGAAAATGAGACATAACTATACCACAGGGCTGCAATTCCATTCCTGAAGTCTGGAACTACATTGAGTGTGTTTTTCCAGTGTGGCTATGCTGTATTTTACCTGCTCTGTGCTCTCAGTGCAGTTCTGGCTCAAAAGGCTTCATAATTCTTGGCCTACACAGCAGATTTGTCTTTAGAACAGTCTGCCTGGCAGTCAGGGGTTTTCATCAGATAACTAAAGAACTAGGCTGCTCTTTCAAGGTCATCTATAAAGGTTTTCTGCTTTGGCAAAAAGAAGGCTCATTCCAGATAAACTCAGGCAAAGAAAAAAAAAATTCCCAAAGCAAGCAAACAACAAACAACCTCAACCCCCAAAAAGCATTGCACTGCAGAAATAAATGCTCCAGAGACAATGGCACAACACCAAAGTCAGAGGGCAGCTTCAAAATTGGCAAAGTTTAAATACTCAAGGACAACTGAGGATTGTGAAAATTTCAAGTGTCTATCCAAACTATCCTGGTAACAGGGCAATCTCACAGCCTACTAAAGACCTGATGTTCAAACAAGGGTTCAGCAGACACTGATAGCAGTTTAAAAAAAAAAAAATAGAAACACAAATCTACACTAAAAACCCCACCCTCAGCATCAGTCATGGAATCATGGAATGGTTTGGGTTGGAAGGGAACTTAAAGCCCATCCAGTTCCACCCCCTGCCAGGGGCAGGGACACTTTCCACTAGCTCAGGTTGCTCCAAGCCCTGTTCAACCTGGCCTTGGACACTTCCAGGGATCCAGGGGCAGCCACAACTTCTCTAGGCAACCTGTGCCAGGGCTTCCCCATCTTCCTAGGGAAGAATTTCTTCCTAACATCCAATCTAAACTTACTGTCTGTCAGTTTGAAGCCACTGCCCCTTGTCCTGTCACTCCACGCTCTTGTAAACAGTCTCCCTCTGTCTTTTCTATAGGCTCCCTTCAGGTAAGCACCTAACACTTCTTTTTCATGTTGGCAATTTCAAATGCTTCTGCTGATCCAATTCTGATTATTGCTGCTTCTGCTGATGTCAGTGATCAGTCAGGCCAGAGCACACTCTGAGGGGGGCAGTGGGGAAAGCCTCGTCACGGGGCACTGTTCAACCTGGCGCATGGAAACTCCCCCAAGCACAAGTCCCCCCGTGAGGGTGAAACACTGGTACAGCTCAACTGCCTGCAGGACCCTTCCCAATCCTCCACAGCTCCTCTCCACCCCTTTGATTTGGAGGGATATGTACTTAGACCCACAATACCCCTTTTTCTCTCCTGCAGGCACACACAGCTTGTTTGCCCAGACATCTCCATGAGTGTCCCCACACAGCCAACAACTCGTATCTCCTCTTGCCTGACAGTGGAATTTTATCTAAAACTCACTCCCTTGCAGTCACCAGAATCTCTGCAGGTCTCTCTGTGGATTGAGGGCACCATCAGTCCTCTCTGATGGATACAACCCTTAAGTTCTGTCAAAATGCTCCATAATGTGCTTTTATTAAAGAGAGACTGTACAGAGGGAACTTGACCTATTTCCTGTCATAGAGGGAAAATTAACTGTAGCTCCTCAGTATTATTTTGATTTTCCCTATACCTTCACTCCTCAAAATGAACAGGGAACACCTGGCCCCTCAAACACCATCCCCACTGCACTCCAAACCTGAAATGGGACGAAGCTGCTCAGGATTTAGTACCCCATGAATTGTACTGTCCCTGTTCAAAGAGTTCTATTGCAAGACCAAACCAGAGCCCTGAGGGGAACAATACCTTGGCTTCTTCTGCCATTTTTTTGTCTTCATCTATCTCCTCAGCCTTGGCAATGTAGTCCTCTCCTTGGTGTTTCCTTCTCTTCTGCTTGGGGGCCATGAAACCTTGCAGAAACTTCTTCACAACCCCAGCCTGGAGTGCAATCACACACTCTCCAAAATCCTTCAGGCTCTCCAATGAGTACACCTGTTGGGAAGAGCAAATGATCCCATAAGAGCTGGATGTTTCTCTGTGCTGTGTAGGTGGGTCTGTCCTGCAAATGGACACCTGTGATAACCACACTACATGAGGTATCTACCACATCTGGTTATGGAATCAGCATATTGCTGCTGTCTCAACAAGACATGCTGGCTTTGATGTAGAAGTTAAAAATCACCCACAGAGTTCTGCTAATGCTCCACAGAGAAGTCTGCCACCAGAATTAGGAAATGGGACAAATGAACAGCTGTGCAGGAGCACCCAGCTCCAACATTATGACCCACCTACACCAAAAGGACCCTCAAGCCAGCGGCTGTGTCATCTTGAAATAATACTTTAGAAACAAAGGACAAATGAGAAAAGTGATTTTCCTGCTGCTTTTGTCTGAGGAAAACAAAAAGATTCCAGGCCTTCCACAGGAAGTATCAGCTCACACTTGTCTTGCTCAGTACTTTGCCTGTGCACTCACTTTTGCTTCATATTCGGGAGTCACATCGACGTAGCCCAGGCCTCCCTTCTGCAGCCGCGTCGCGACCTCGATCAGGTCGCTCCGGAGGTAGTTCAACAGCTCCTGGTTGCCATCGCAGGATTTGAGGCCCAGGTTCTGTTTCCGAGCCAAATGGATGGAATGTGTGATGTCCTGATACCTGGAAAACCAAACCCAGCCTCTGAGTACAGAGCACTGCCCAGGGGGCTGGGCAGGCTCCAGGACAATGGTCTCCATCGGGAGTTACGAGCTCCAGCAGCGCAGAACGTTCTTTGAGAGACACCTGGAAGCACGTGGCAGTCCTGGCTCAGAGCGACGCAGAACTGCCTTTGTTCCAGTTTCATGGAGCAATTTAAAGACAGACAGAACCTCCTCACTGATCACAGAGTACTTATCAAGCACCTGCAGTTACTGCCCAGTAAACCCAGCAATTTCTCAACCTCAGTGTCCTCCTCTTTTCAGCACAGGAATGACCAAAGCCCAGCCCAGGGTGTTGCCCCAGGAATGGCCGGGATTGCTGTGCTGAGGACACACTTTGACTTGGAGAAAGCACAAAGAGGAAAATAAGGAGCAGGCTCACTTTTTCTCCAAGCGCTCCTTGAGCTGGCTCTCCCTGACTCCTTGGGGGTGCAGGCAATCCAGCAGCTCATCCAAATCCTTCTGACTGTCACAGAGAAACCTGGAAGACAGAACACGCACCATTATCAGCTAAGGTACCTCTGCGGCAAGAGAGTTTCTTCTAAATGGTTCCCAAGGATCAGCAGGCAGGGATGACAGGTAACCTATATCCCAACCCCAGAGAGCAAGGTGAAGCACTTCCAGGAATGCTGGCAGAAGAATTCTGACTCAGGCTGGCCTCATTTCATAGTCCACAAATGTAGCCAATTCCAGGGTAAGAAAAAAATAAACACCAAAATAAACACAGAACTGATTTATTGATGTATTTTCCTCACTAAATTCATTAAAGTGTCATCTACCCCAGGGACCCCATTCACTACACTGCAGTTGGTTTAAGTGATCTGAATGTCATGTTAGATGCACTGCAAGGATTAACAAGCCCTGCACAGCACAGCACAGCAATGTAATAATATCTTCTTTCATTAACAAGAGGTCCCCAGATTAAAAAGGGGATGGTCCTGGCTGATCCCACAACTGCTGCTGCTGGAGCCGTGTCCCAGTAAGCGCACAAGTCCTCCTCTCTGAGCTCACCTGAATTTCAAAGTCAAGTGCAGAATGTGAAAACCATATTCAGCAGCCTGAAACCTTCCTGCTCAGGAATCCTTCAGGACAGGGATGGCCACCAGCAGTTATCCCAGTCTAAGAAGGGAACACTTTTGCAGAGTTCTCCAAACCAGGCATCCTCTCTGTGATTCCAAAGTACAGTCATGTTTTCACGCTGGGTTGTAGATTTAAACCAGTTTTAAGGCAGCCTGAAGTTCTGCTCTTTCCCTCTTTTTTTTTCCAACTCTATTATAGGATGCCATAGAGCCTCCTCATCTCAGGGATTCAACTTGAGCTTCAGAGCTCATTTACAGAAAATAAGACTAATTCCAAATCTTCTAGAAGAGGACTGCTCCTCAGAAAAAGGAAATCATGGAATAGGAAAATCACCCTCATATGAAAACAACTGCAAAGGAGCACTCTGTGATCCTTACCAGCCACAGAGAAGATTCCAGACCTAATTTTTATTCTTGGGCACAAGCTCTATCTAGTTGTTCCTCAGCTCATCAAAGATGCTGTTCTGGCTCCTCTTGGAATACCAGTCTCCACAAGGCTTATTTTAGGCAGAAATACTTATTAAATTCCAGATCTGAAAAGGAAATATTTTCTAATTCTACTGTGTTTGTATTAGGGGAATTGCCTCAAAACTTGCATTGAGCTAAGAAATTAATTACTCTAATAAAACATAGGATTGCTTAAAAATGGAAGGAAAATGGTTTCTTGCCAGTCACTTGCTTCAGTACATCCAACCCTCTGCACCCTGAGATCAAAACTCTTGGCTACCACTATCCTCTGCATCCCCTGTCTGTGAGAAACAGGATGGAGCAGCTCCAGATCTCCTTCACTCAGCAGAATCTCTCGCCACCTGGAAATGGCATAAACCAAGCTCCAAACCAGCTGCCCTGCAGACACCCAGATTCCCAGGCACGTTGAGATGGTTGCCCAGGTTATGATGAAACAACATCAACACTGCTGGTGACACATGGTGGGATCCAGCTGGAAAAATATCCAGGACAACCATGCCCAAGCTTTCTCAGCTTTTCCTCATGGTGGCAAATCAAAGGGGATTCCCTGAACTGTTTTGTCTTACTGTAAAAAGGAAAAGGCACTGGAAACAGTTGGCATATGGCACTTGGATTCTCCAGTGTTTTGGGAAAAGACAACACAGGCTGCTGGGCAGCTGCAGAAAGCAGATCCCATCCTTTTAACAAAGCCAGAGGTAAGCCCTGGCACAACTTTGTCCCTGCTGAAAAGGAAACTGGACAGGGCAAAAAGAACATCTGCAACAGGTGCTTGAGCCTTCCCAATTCACCCTGAGTGTAAGAACTGAGATTTCTGGGAGAAATCTGTTCTTCATCAGCCTGAACTCAAATGTGCCAAATATAAACATAACAGAGGCACTAATTAGTGGCACTTCTCTGCCCTGTGCAGCCACAGCTCCTGGTTCCCAAACTAGCTCTAGGCACTCCCTACTACCTGAAGGAACTACCTGCACCTCCAACTGGGGCTCAGCCAGCTCCAGGCTGGGAGCATGGACATGGTAAGACAGGGCTGGCATTTTAAAGGGGGGAGGCAATAGTAGGTCTTTCCAAGAGGGAGAGGAAGGCAAGCAATGCCCTTCATGTAGCCTGACACAGTTTAAGCCCACACTCCAGGGGGATGGGAAAGATGCCTTTGGGAGAGTCAAGACCAGATGGAAGTCTTCAAACTGATCTAGAAGGGGGGAAATCCTGACTGGTCTAAGGGCTTCCTACATCCCTAAAGAACAGCCTAGATTCCCTCCTGACATTTCTGGCAGCACAAGCCAGACTGGTCATCAACCAAAACAGAAGGGACAAATGGTACAAGCAGCAAGTCAAAAGGAGCTCCCAGTATTCACTCAGGCTGAGAATTCCTCCCTGTTCTCAGGCTACAAGGCTGCAAGGGACAGAGAAAGGTACAAAACCTGGACTAGGGAACGAAGAAATCGAGAGGACAACATCTAGAGGAGCCCAGGACCAGTACCTGCTCTGGAGGGTTGGTGGAAACAGGGGAACTCCATCTGTAGAGTATAGGCTTGAGAATGGAGTCTGTCAGCACCCACTCATGGTTAACTCAAATTGTCTGCTGAGGGGACCCGCCAAACCATGCTGAATTCCTAATAGATGAAGAACAACGGGAGTTACTCTGCAGAGATGCCACTGTTTCCAAAATTCACCTGCTTTCTGACCAGGATGAGCAAGAAATCTCCTGAATGCTAATACCCTACAAAGGCTGTGTGTGATCTGTGATTCCTGCAGGGAAGACCAGGATATCTATGGTGTGGACAAACTTCTTCATGGATCACGTGCCCGGAAACTTTAAACAGGCAGATTTTTTTTTAATAAGCGTCAATATCTGTGCAAGTGGGGCACAAGGTTAGGAAAAGGACTGGGCCATCTGTCTGGAGAAAACAGAAGCAACCAAATGTTAATGGTTCTGTACAATGATTCAGCCTCTGCACTTTTAGGACAAAGCACTGGGCCCTCTTCTTTTTGGGGACAAAGTACTGAAAAGCAGAAGCATTTCCATGAGACACTGTTTGTGTAACTCTTCGCAGAAGTGTGAAATCTGTTTCTCCCTTTATCAGTATCCTACCAGCTCCCAACCCATCCTTGAGGAGAAAAGGGGCAGGACTGTGAAATACAACTATTCAGAGTTGATTTGGTATTTAATTTCAAAGTCTCATTGCTCTGAAGTATAAAAGGGTAAAGCTAAAGATGCTCTATGTGCACTGTGAGGTTACTCAATCCCACATCAGACACACCACTAGGAAAAGAGACAGAGAGCAGGACTTAAAGCAAAACATAAAGAAATGAAGCTTCCTATACACATGCCAACATCATGAGTTATGGCTGGAAGAGTCCTTGCATCCCAACAACAGGGCATGTAGATAGCCAAGGACTTCACTGTGGGCTCAGGGCTCCTCAGGGTGTCCAAGGACAACATGCAAAAAGCAGCCAAGGAGGAGACTCTTCCATAACCATCTATGCTCAAGAGAGTCCTTGAGATGGGAGAGATCAATGACAATGGCCCCAGAGGAAAACACAGGAATAGGAATATGGATTTCCTCAGAGGGGAATTCTAGTTCCTGTCTATCCCCTGAAATAACAGCTCTCAGGCTGTCACTTGGCTTTTTGTGGAAGCTTACCTGTAAATGCTGGCAGCTGTCAGACAGGTACTTAGCAAACAGGCTCTTTGCAGCTCCAGAGCTTTAAGGAAAAGCCTTTCAGCTGAGGGAGCTTATTGCTTAGCTGCAGGCACGGCTTTGGGTGCCCTGTCAGTCAGGGAGAGGCAGCCAGCACAGCAGAGGGGTGAATTAGAAGCTGCCCCCGTGCCCCTGCTCAAGGCCCACGCCTGGCTCAGATCCTCCAGCTGCATTACTGCAGCTCCCAGCTGCCCTGCCTGGCACAGCAGTGCACAGGGGCACGAGAATCTCATGAAAAAACAGCAGGTGCTGTGATTGTCAGCATTTAGAGTCTTCCCAGCAGGGACTAAAAAGGACAGATATTAAAGATGCTGTGGCCAGGCCAAGAAAATCCCACCCAGCTCAGTGTCTTATGTCTGAGTGGTCAATGGGCAGCACAGGTACCTGCCTCTCCAGATTGCAGCATCTGCTTTTCAAGGACTTCCCTGTGTGCCAGGACAGGAACCTTTGTGCTTCCTATTCCTCAAACTCCTCTCTCAGCAGTTTGTCCAGCTTTGAACAGGTACAATTCACAATCCACAGCAGCTGACAGCAGTGAGTTGTGTACCTCAGCTGCAGCACTTTTCTATTTCAGAACTGCCATTTGCTAGTTTAATTTCCTGATCCCTTTTTTCTGTATCAAAAGAAATCCTCTGTCTTCATGAGGCTTCTCCATTCTCCTCTAGCACTACTCTCCATCTCCCTGCTGAACATACAGGTTGGAGTATTTCTGTAATTTATTTCATGTTCCTTGGCCAATTATTCACTCATGAGAAGAGCTTCCCTCTTCTCCTAAGGCAAACTCTGTAACAACAGATCTGGTGAAGCAAGATTGTTTCCCAAGGGAAAATGAAAATGAAAATTGTTTTCCCCTTAGTCTGTACTTCAGTTTAGCATCCCTTTTATTTCTTTCACTTAAACTGAACCACAGGTTTTTAAGTAGGCTTTCTTACTTCTAACAGCTTCCTTATGCTGATGTGAGCCACAATCAGAATGTTTTGTTATTGCTGCTGCAGTTTTTTTTCCCCGAAGTTCCTCAAACCTTTTTCTCAAAGGTAAGAGGCAGCACTTGCTCTAAAGCAAATCTCTCTGAAAGTGTTTTAGGCTTCTGGCTGCCTCTAAGCTTTTAAAGAAGCTTCTTAATTCTTTTAGTTGCTCTCCTTTTTTACAAAAAGGAGAACACCATCCGTTATGGTCACTCCATACAAAACAGAACATAATTCAGCACTGAGTGTGTCCAGGACCTGGTTCCAAGAGCTGCTCCTCCCAGGCTGTGTGACTGGTTACTCCATGCAGCACTCCTGCCTCTGTCACCACTCTGATCTCTCTCAGCATGTCCTTGGGAGTTGCCAACCTGATAGAGCAGATCAAACACTGTGCTTTTTCAAGTTCAGCCTGGAGTTACAAGTTACAGGAATTCTGTGTTAATTAACTCATCCAATTTGGCTCTGTGTTGCCCTCAGGGTTAGCAATATGCACTCTACATTTAAGGTACTGTTTTCCTTATAGAATTGGTCCTCCTGGAGCACACCTTGCCATCTCTGCTCAGTGAAGATCAAGACAGAGAGGGCAGTTAGGAAGAGCAGAGAACTTCCCTGTGGATCATACTGTGCTCCACAACCCCTGTGCAGCACTCCCATTCCCTAGGAAAGCCCCATTGCCTGAATTTTGGCCATGTGACAAGACATGCAAAGGCCCAGACTGAGAATGGGGTGGGGATTTCTCCTGGCAGGATGGGGCAGAGAAGGAAAGCACAGGAACTCTGATTTCCTACACCTTGCTGCCATAACAGAAGGGGGAGAGCAATACAGAAAGTCATCCCTCAGTGCTGGTGGCTCAGATGAGTCAAGAAACCCACAGATTTCAGCCCCTTTGACAGTTCCTGGTGGGTGAGTAGGAACATGTTTGGTAAAGCAGTTCTGACTGGCAACTATTCCTTGGAGCTGAGTTCAACTTCTATTTCTCAAAGACCGAGTAACCCCACTCTGTGTGTCAGGAGTGGAAAACTCTGGGGAAGAGACCCTGCTAAGAGAGGAGCTACAGGAGCATGTACTTCTCAGGGTTATCTAAAAAATGCAGAGTCCTTTACAGGCAGTTAACAGGTTTTTAGCCAGTGTTTTCTGGCGTGGGGACACTCCTTAACACACAGAGCAACACTCAACACAGGAGAATTTCTTTAGGGACACTGGTAGGGCCAATTACTGGAGCAAGTCCCAGTCAAACATGCTCAAAGGAGATCTGATTCACTGAGAAGACACTGCTTGGCATTGGGAAGCATTACAGGGATAACAGGCTGACAGCATGGAAGAATAACTTGGATAAGCTATAACTATCAGCAGGGACAAAAATTAATTCATGGTGCCACAGGAAAACAAATGGACACCACCACAGCCTGCTGGGAAGCCTGGGAAGAAGACACTGGAGGAGATGAGAAGCTGGGATAGGGCTCTGCATGTCTCATGTGGTACAGGAACAGGAAGGATATAGGCCTGTCTCAGAGATGTCCTAGAAGACTTAAA
>JAWWES010000048.1:10750681-10767872 GCA_035583135.1 Lophotriccus pileatus
AGGTTGCTCCAAGCCCTGTCCAACCTGGCCTTGGACACTTCCAGGGATGGGGCAGCCACAGCTTCTCTGGGCAACTTTTACCAGGGCCTCACCAGCCTCACAGCCAAGAATTTCCTCCTGTTATCCAATCTAAACCTACTCTCAGTTGGAAGCCATTGCCCCTTGTCCTGTCACTTCAGGCTCTCTCCACCTTCACTGTAGGTTCTCTTCAGGCACTGTAAGGCCACAATTAGGTGACCCTGAAGCCTCACAAAGGAGAGTCTGGAGCAGGTGGAATGAGACCATAATGGAGGGCAGAGGTGCAGGGGGACAGGTAAAGGCAGCACAGAGAGGCCATGTGCTGCCTGAGGTCCAGGGACAAGGTACCTGCTCCTTAGGACTTTTTCCAGGCTCCCACCTACTCCCCTCTTGGAGCCACTTTCTATGTCAAGCCAGGTTTGGTAATAGTTGATTAGTAAATACCTGGTAAGGCTCTGAAGTCCTGCCAATGTAATTAATCCTGATTAGAGGCGACCTGATGAAAAACATACCCTTGGCATTTGTTACACCAACTTGGAGGATCAGCTTTTGTAACAAAATACCAACAACAACCACCCAACTACGAGCAACTGCAACAAACTGTCCTGTTAGTCCCACCCTGCCAGGCACAAGCAGCTGCCCAACCCAGGTCTGTAAATATCAACTCCTCCCTAAATTTTATGACCTCTCCTTATGTCACAGAACTGAAACCAGAGCAAGGAGCAACAGCCAAGTGCCACGTTTTTACATCTGAGTCTCAGAAACCACATCAGGAGGTCCATTCCGCAGGTAGCACTGATATGATCCCTCCAGAATTCCTCCTCTCCTTGACACCTTCAAGACTTCCTGCCTGATGCAGGCTCCATGTGGGATGCTTGTCCCTCAATTGTTTCAGAAATAACCAAGACAAGCTGTGCTGTCCACCTTCCTCTGGCCACTACCACATTTACAACCAAAAAAAAAAATAAACCATTAACATGTAATTCCAAAGTGTTTTGCTCTTCACATCCACACCCCTCAG
Organism: Lophotriccus pileatus; assembly: GCA_035583135.1. Taxonomy (NCBI): domain Eukaryota; kingdom Metazoa; phylum Chordata; class Aves; order Passeriformes; family Tyrannidae; genus Lophotriccus; species Lophotriccus pileatus. The sequence continues at coordinate 10,751,721 of JAWWES010000048.1, forward strand.
CAAACAGCACCCCTTACACGGACACACAGGAAGTTTGGTGCTGCAACTCATGGTTTACAGAGGTTTGAGTGGAAAGTTTATATTTACACAGCTCCATAACTAATTCTTTTAAAGTGAGAAACTGCAAACTAAGGTTTATTGTCCAAGTCCTCCTTGATCTGGGAGAAGGGCTGCTGGCATCAGCCTGATCATGTGCAGGGCAGCAAGGCCAGCAGCAGCTGTAGGAACTGGCTTTCAGGCAGGAAGCAGCTCCTCTCTGTATAAGAACCAGATGATATTTGGACATTGACAAATTTTTGGTTGTTTTCTGTTTCCAAAACAGATACTCTGTCATCCAACCTTCCTTGGCCTGACAAAATTAGAAAGGTACTGAACAAAAAACACCCACAGATAAAAAACTGGAAGCAGTTATTGCTTTCTCTTGAAACTCCAGATTTTGAGCTGCCACAGGAGTTAGAGATCTCCAGTGAGCAAATCCCACATAACCAGGCAATGCTTCCGAAAACAGGCCATGAATTTTGCCAGGAAGTTATTCCATGACACACTCTCTTGGTATTTTTCTTACCTCTCATCTGTATTTCTTGTTGCTCCCTCTCTTTCTTGGCTTGGATGGCAAGAAGGCGCCTGCTCTTCACAGCACTGATCATGTCGTCGGCTTCCATTTCCACCCGGTGTTCTATTTTCATCATCTCTTTTTTCTTCTCATTCCTGCCCATCATATGCTCGTCTTTGCCATTCTCCTTGTTCTTGGCCACCATTTCTTTCCTCTTCTGTTTCTCTGCCCTCTTCTTGTCGTTCTCCTCCTTGAGGACGGCCAGGCGCTCCTTCCACAGCTCAGCCGAGGCCTGTTGCTTGGCCTCCACGTGGTCCTGCACCGAGTACGTCATGAGGATCCGGTGGCACAGCGCTCCAAGGATCTGCAGCTTCTCTTCAGGAGTCAACTCAAAGAACTCAGATGTCTCCAGTTTCTCCAAAAACTCATCCTGTACTTCATTATCATCAAAAGCTGCCGAATCCTTGCTCTCGTCTACGTTATCCGAGGCCTCGCTCTCCTCTTGCACATCCGACCTGCGCAGGCACAGGCGAACCAGCTCGGAAGCGGAATGCAGAGTAAGTGGGATCTCAGAGAGCTTCATTCCCAGTTCAGCATAATCCTCAGCAATTTCATCCTGCAGCAGGGTCTGCAAGAGAATCACCAGTACTCGGTTCAAGTACAGGAAGCCTCCCTTTTCTGCACAAAGGGCTTCCATCAGGGACACGGCCGTGATGGGATACTGAGCATCCGGCATCAATAACCCTGAGTAACAGCTCAGGAACTCCACCACCATGGCCACATCCCCAAAGAGCGTGTTAGGAAGTCCTTCTGGAGTATCAACCAGTTTGAAAGTAGGCAACGCCTTCCCTTTTAGATCTTGGTCCTCAAATCTCTTCTGTTTTTCCAGTTTTTCCTTCATCTCCTTCTCCTTCCTCTCCTTCGCTCTCTCCTTCAATTTCTCTTTCAGTTTCTCCCTCTTCTTCTTCATGTACTCCTTCCTCTGCTCCTCAGTCATGGTGGCCCATCTCTTCCTGTGCTCCAGGAGCTCGTAGCGTTTCTGCACCAAGCCCCGCAGGTCCTCGGGGAGCCGGGCCCGGTCCTCGTTGGAGAGCAGCCGAGCAGTCTTGGAGATGATGCAGGAAAGAGCGCTTTTTTTGTCCTCCCGGTCTTTGTTTTCCTTGTAATAGGCAATGAGATGGAGCGCTGCAGGAGGCAGGTGCTTCTGGGGCTTCCTGGAGGATCCAGGGGTGCCTCCAGAATTCCTGGGAGTCCTGGACACCTTAGTGGTACCTTTAGCCATGTCCAGCAGTGTCATTTGTTTCATTTTCATCTTGGGGGTTTTTAAGCCTTTCCTGGGAGACTTGGCTTTTCCCGATGATTTCTGCCCATTCAGAACCCTTTTGCCTCTTTGCTTTTTGTCCAAGGATTTGTTGTTGCCCTTTCCTAATCGACTCCTCTTTGGAATGTGAAAGTTAGAACCGAGTTTAGCAGGTGACACGATTTTCATCACCTCTTCCAGCTCCTCTTTAGGACTTTTTGAATTCTTAGAGTTTTTCACCTTCAGTGGAGAGCCAATTATAGATTTCTCCAAATGCACGTGGCACCACAGGGTGGGGCTCAGAGGCTGCCCCAAGGATGATCCATCTGTTTTGGATTTCTTAGCAAGCTTTCTGTCAGGTGATCGAGAGCTTTTCCTCTTGGTTGAGGGGTTGAGAGTCATATACTAAAATTAAAGAAAGAATAATTTTGTATTAATACTGAAAGGTAAATAAAGGTTACCTAGATATTTCCGTCACTTATTTTTTCCCATATTTTTAATATATTTTCCAATGAAATTGCTCAATGCATTAAGGGTAACAGGCTTCTGCAATCACAGAATCAGAGAATGGTCTGGATTGGAAGGGACATTAGAGATCATCCTGTTCTACCCCCTCCCATGGGCAGGGACACCTTCCACTAGCCCAGGTTGCTCCAGCCCCGTCCAACCTGGCCTTGGACACTTCCAGGGGCAGCCCCAGCTTCTGTGGGCAACCTGTGCCAGGGCCTCCCCACCCTCACACTAAAGAATTTTTTCCCAATATCCAATCCAAACCTACTCTCTGTGAGTTTGAAGCCACTCCCCCTTGTCCTGAACAAATATTTCTTTTAGTTTTAGAACAACACTTGACCAAGTCCATGAAAAAGTGAGTTTACTAAATGAACAAAATAGTGCTTTCTACACCCAAAGATGGATGTTAGAACTGCAGATTTCAAGATGAGTTGGTTAACTGTCTTTGGCTGGCGAGTACAAAGAGCTGGAAAATACACATCCCTGATACTTGAGTATTTAGTACAAAATTTTTGGTATCTGCTAACCCTCAGTCCAGTCCCATATAAGACCCAGGCATCATGATGTCACACACATCCAGCTCCTGAAACTACGAAAAGGGCCCACTACTTGACACTACCAGGCAGGACAGAGCTCTTCCATTTCTCTTACACCAGGAAAAGTCTTTAGTTGTAGACAAGTACAAATATTGGAAAAACTCAAAAAAGGCAGTTACACCTCAAATTTTCAGAGCAGACTACTTTCAGACACTCAAGCTGTGTTACCTCTCAAAGGGTCAACCTTCAAAAGAGTGGGTTTTCCTTCTCTCTTTCTCTCTGGAAGGATTTAAAGGACATGCAGATGTCCCCACTTGGGGACATTGTTCAAGGGTGGCCTTGGCAGTTCTGGGGGAACAGTTGGACTCCATCTCAGGGCTTTTCTGGCCCTAATGATTCTGTGACTGTAAAACCCACCCAGCAGACTGAACTCTTTGCCAAGACTAAGAGTGCAGAACGGGTGCAAAAGCAAAGGAGGTACTTTTAGGAATTCTTACCTTATGTGGGTCAAGCAAGAAGTCACTAAATTTACTGGGCAGAGAGTATTTCTTCACCAGCTCATCCTCCACGACCCACGGTGCGTTCTCGCACGTGCCGGCGCGGAGCGCGTTGTGCCGGATGAAGTACCTCAGGATCTCCTTGTTGGGAGGGCGCTCTGTACGGACCAAGCTGTCTGCTGGAACGTTGCTGATGATCTGGGAGATCACAAACGGAGTGGATGTTAATGATTAGCTTCTAACCACATCACCAACACAGATCACGCAGCTAAAAGGAGCAGGGCTGTTGTACTGCTTCATGTCCACCAACTCCTCGCTCGTTCAAGGCTCTCTTGGAAAGACTCAAACCAAACAGAATGTGCAGAACTGAGACACAGATTGGTAGGAGAATCAGTCAGCCACAACAGTTAAAACCATGAGTTTATGCTGCAGATTTCTTTCCAGAGCCCACTGCTTTACCTCTGACCTTTCTCCAGCTCATGCTTGCTACTGACTTAAAAGCTTTTACGTATTCATGTTTATTTTGTTTTGATTTTTTTCCTGAGACTAGAGGAGCAACTCCACAAGTGGTACTCGTTAAATGGAGGTCAGCACTGCCTCTCTTGTCAAATTAGCAAAGAGCTGACAAAAAGCACAGAGCAGTGAGGCAGCTACACAGAGCTTCCCAAAGCACCACTACCTCCGACTCGGAGCAGCTCAGAACAAGAGCAGCAACTGCCACTCATGATTTAACCGGTCTCATTAACTGCCTGACCAGAGATGAGCCACTTAACAGCAACCACTCTGAAGCCCTGTGACTTAGTGTGTGGTACCAGGTGTTTCCATGCACAAAACCCAATTATAGACAGAAACAGCCAGGCTGGTCAGCCCTACAGACAACCCTCCTGCTTGCAATGTCACGGCTCTGGCAGAAACTGCTACATTGTGATGTATAATCACTGATAGTGATTACTTAAACTTGCATATTCATGTTCTAACAGAAAGGACTCAAGCTGACAACTCACCTTATCTTCATTTTTCAGTTTCACATCATATTTGTGTGGCAAGAATTTAGGTGGAACCCACTTCCTTTCTTCCTTCTTCAAAGAAGTGGGAAGCTTCCGAGGAGACCTACGGGCTCGATCATCTGATAAAGCAAGGTGAGACATTCTCTTCACATTAGAGTAAAACAAAAAGATTAAAGCACCCTACCCCTCACTATCTGTACAGTGTTAAACCAGAACATTAGGAAAATATCCCAAATCAGGGTTTACAATGTCCTAAAGAATCCTGGGAATGGAGGCCCTAACCAGCCGTTAAGTAGGAGGCAAGATATATTTTTCAAGGAGTATAAAGGACCATCTGCCTTTAAACCCATCTGTCTGCAGAGAGCTTTGCAAAGTCTCCCCTTTGTAAAGGGTAAATCCACCAAGGGGACACCTTCCACTAGCCCAGGTTGCTCCAAACTGGTCTTGGATGGACACTCCCAGGGATGGGGCAGCCACAGCTTCTCTGGGCAACCTGTGCCAGGGCTTCCCCACCCTCATAGGAAATAATTTCTTCCCAATATCCAATCTAAAGCTACTGCCTTCAGCTTAAAGCTCAAGCTGCAGAACCTGCCTTCAGCAATTCACCATCCATTTTCAGGACAATCTAACCTTTCCTCTCACTTCTGCAGATTTTCCAGAGTTCACTCCCTAAGCACCTAACAACACAAAGTCACTTTAGATTGCACAAAGGAAGCAATAAAGCTGGCATAAAGCCTTATTTTTAGCTTCTGAAGGAGAACAGACTGCTGATCAGAGAGACTGAAACTCTCTTTGCCCCTTTTCTCCTCCAAGAAAGCTAACAAGTATCAGCAAAACTGCCAAGGTTCACTCTGCCCCCTCGTGTGTGCACAGGCAGACACAGCTTTTACATCACAGTTAGACAGAGCCTGTTACTGCTTCCAAACACTCACTCCCGTGTAGTGACCTCAACCCACATCCCCAGTGGTCAAGTGTGAACACAGAGAGAAAAGGTCTAGATCAGTGTGTTTGGGAATGCCCAGACTCCATATCCTGCTTCTGTGGGTGCAGTTCAGCCCTGGAACCCACCAAGTGACAGAACTGTCCTACTTCTGATGTCTGCTGTGTAACTGTAACAAATGCTACACAATTATTTCAACACACTCTGGAATAATTTGATAATGTCATAATTCAATAATTCCTATGAACCTAAGTTCTATGAAAACCCAGAATATAAAAGCATTAGCAGTAAAATAGCCTTTTAATAAAGGCATATGTACAAGCAATTAAGAGATGAGTATTTACTGCTTTGCCTGCTTAGGCTATGACTCTGCCAGAATCTTGGGCTGGAAAATGCTGAGGTTCATCTTTTCCAGAAAGGGGAGGACAGTCCCAGCTTACAGAGGTGACTAAACACAGGCCAGAACCAGCTGAGTCAGAGGCTGAAATGGGAGCAGGAAGCCCAATTCCTGTGATATCCAACCTTGGAGCTCTGCACTAGCAATGCCAGGACGAGCACAGCTGGACACAGCTGCTGGAATACTGCACAATGGATCAAGGGAAACCTTTACTAAAACACCCAGGTCCAAAAATGCTGCTGGAAATTTGGTCACTGAGCAATTTTAAAGTAAAAAGTACTTCCTATGCCTTGTATGGCACTCAACAAAATATATATGTATATATCAATAATTTAAGTATCACTGGCCCCTCTCCAAGCACAACTCCTGTTTCAAAGGATGTGTATAAGGCCAGATTGTTTCTACACCACCTTTTTTTTTCCTTCCTGGTTCTCCAGGGCACTGCAATGAAATCAGAACAGCTCAGAACATTTTCCAGTACCATCAGAAAGAGGTGTCAATTATTAAGCTCAGGACTAGAGTTTGGTAGAGCTTGTTTTCCACTCCTGACTTTGCTATTTGCTTGCTGGGCTGGTTTCAGAGTTTCCTCTTCCCCACATCAGAGGAGGTCACACATACACACACCTTCTCCACATGCTGGAGTGGCTATTTACAAATGCCAGCAGTTTATTCCATTTATAAGCCTTTAAAATTAAGCTCTCCTGGTCAGAGCTACACTGTGAGATTGGGTTTGTATTGTTCTTTTGAAAACACTTTTTGAAATCTATTTTAAAGAATCTTATAATTCCATTTTTAAGAAGTCACACAGGACAACTTATTGGGGTTTTATTTCAACACCACCTTCTCAGAGCCAAGAAAATCCTTGCTTTGCTCTGCAGCAAGGAGGAACAGGCAGCAGAGGAGAACAAGGTTTCAAAGCATATTTTATTCTGAACCCTTAAAAAAAAAGAATATCCATTTTTCTGCAAGAATTTTGTCTCGGCATTTGAAAATTGGAAAGGGAGGGGATAAACCAAAATGAAAAAAAACCCCAACACTTATTTTTTATGACAACTGGGGACATAAACAGAATTACAGCTTATCTCTGATTGCAGAAGAACAGGCTTTGGAGCTAGAGAGGTTTGCACTGAGGATGAACATCAGAGCAGAACTCTGATTCCGCAAGAACTTTTACTGCTCCACTCACTTTTTTTTTTAAATACACTTATTATACTTTGGAAATTTATACATTTCCAAATTGTATAAATGGAATTTATGCCAAGCTGTGTATTGGTATTAGACCTTAGAATGACAGCACATTTTCTGCTTTAAAACAGGCAAGAAGAACTGAAAGCCAAGTGATGTCCCCAAAATTCACCCCTAACATGGACAATTTCAGAATTTCATCCCATAACACTCTTTAAACGTTCACAGCCCAGGCCTGAGATGCCCATACACTCTAATACTCCCTGCCTGCTGCCTCCCTACTTACTCATGCTTTCCCTCCTGTTGTCATCCTCCTTCAGGAGAGTTTCCTTCTGGTTGTCCTGGGCTGCCTGGCTGGAGTTCTCCTTGTCACTGGACGGGGAATCGCAGGCTCCGTCAGATTTCTTTTCCGAGGCCTCTTCATCGACTTTCTCCAGGGGATGGATCTTCACAACCTTCACAGGCAGCATTTTCTCCTTGCCAACCTGCACAGAAATAGAGGTGAAAAGTGGATCTGAGCAAGACACCTGAGCTAATGGGCTTTAGCACTAAGAGGAAGGGAAAAAACCCCACAAAAACAGTTTTGGAATGAACTTTCTAATCATTAGAGGCTTTTTACAGATTTTTAAGGTGTTGGATGTCAAGCTACATTTTTTAAGACTACTGCTCCTTCTAGGAATGTGTCAGGTAAAAATATTTTGGCAGATGGCACTTTTTGACTTCTTTTAACTACAGTAGGTATTTATTTAAGTATATCCACAGACCATTACATGTTTAAGCACTGTAACAATTGTATCTGTTTCCCTGTGCACACGCATAGATCTCTTGTCATCATTCCAGGATCCTGGAACGGTTTGGGCTGAAGGGACCTTAAAGATCATCCAATTCCAACCCCCTGCCATGGGCAAGGACACCTTCCACTGGGAAGTATGGGATATCCACATGCTTCTGCTTATGGAACCATTTTCCATCCAAAAGCAGGAGCTGCCACTGGGATCCAATAGAAAAGAAATTCTCACCATCCTCCTGATAGTGTGAGCGGCCAACACAGGCCTCCCATCTCCTGCCTTCAGCTACCTGGAATTAGCCCCGTGCAGAAGCATGGGATAAAATGGAAAACAGATCTTTACCTCAAAGTCACACTCTTCTCCTACTGCGAATTTGGTCATGATCTCCAGCCAGGCTGCATCCACCAGCTTTTCCAAAGACACCGTGTTGTGGTGAACTATTTCCAGGACCTGTTTCTCATACCAGATGGGGAATTCCTCCTTCAAGCTGAGCAAGCACAGAAGAAGCTTTCATTATTCAGGGGATAAAAGCTGAAATGCTACAAAGTAGCCTCCCATTTCCCAGTTCCAGGAATGTTAACAGCCAGGACAATGCTTGAGGCAGATGCCCCATTAGCATGCAAACACCCAAGGGCTTTTTGCCGCTCTCCCTCCCCCAGGTGTTAGCTGGCATGACAATACAAGTTATCCAGGTGCTTCCAAGAAGGAATGCCATAAACTTCAGGAAGAGCAGCACTGAGTGTGAGCCCTTTCATGCTGGTTATTACTGTTTATTAGATATTTAATATATATCAAGACCATGTCATTATTCTGGGGCTTGTTACTCTTAAAATGTTTGCCTCCAACACCTCAGTGCTGATGAAGATTTCTCCTCTGACAACACAGTAAAAAAAAAAGGACAGAGGCAGGTTTACAGAATCAAATTATCTTTCCAGAGAAAAATATCTTGTCAGGTATTAAAGCAGCCAAACGGTCTGGGAAGCTTCTCATCCCGTTTCAAAGAGACAAGACCAAAATCTCATTTCACAGAGTCTTTTTTTTTCCCCAAAATTTGAGAGATTATAGCTAAATTTGTTACCAAGAAATCTTCCACTTATTATTTATTGACATTTCTTCATGTTTTCAGAAGTGGCCAACCAATCCAACGTGGATAACCAAATGGAAGCAGCACCAAACCAGTGGGGTTTGACTCAGGATTATAAATTTAAGGTGCTAGCTCTGCATCCTCGTCCTAAACAAGAACACCAGGAAGCAGAGCCTAAAGGCAGCAGTGTGTCAGCCTTCACAGAAATTAGGACTATTAGCAAATGGGTTTCTTATTTGTTGACTTTAAGGTTGTGATTAACCCCAAACGATGAGGAATTTCTCCTTAGGCAAAGGCTGTGAACTCTGCCGATGAATCAGAAATGTGAAGAGAGGCAGCAGAAAATTTTGCCTCATAGGTGGTACTGCTGATACTCTCCCCAGTCTAAATCCAGGGAAAATGTCACATGAGTCCTGGTCATCAGTTTACAAAATGGAGAAACCTGTCTTTTGTTCAGCAAAACTCCTACCAAAATTTGGTAATCACACAGTAAATTACATGTGTTGGTTAAACCAAGGACCTGCACCTTTACAGAAAATTCACTTCTGTAGCCATGCTGGATCTCATCCAAGGATTCCTGTGGGCTAGAGGGGGAGGTCAGGGCCACAGCAGTCCGGAGGAAGACTGGGGGTCTGCATAGAGCAAGGACTCTTGCTGCTTTCCCTCTGTTCTTTGTTGTTTCAAGCAATGCAATTCCCTAAAATCTCACTACAACATTTTTCTTTTTAATTTAGTACAACAACTCTAATGCAGATCCAGGAAAAATAATTACAGGTGTGGACCTGTTCAATATGAAACTTCAACAGTTCTTTTTTATCTTATTTTTACTTTACATCCTTCAAGATTCAATCTTTTCCCCTTGAAATATTCCTATTATCCAAAGGGCTTTAAAACATGCCAAGTGCCATACGCTGAACTATTTTGGTTCAAGTAATACCAAAATAAGTAAATTACTCAACTGCATTAGTGATGGCATCAAAATTGGACTTAACTTGCTTTCAGCTCCAGAATCCCCAGATCTACTTCCAGCTCCTTAGCTCACCTCAGTCACACAGCATTCCCAAGCACATTCTTCTGCCCCAACACCTAAAGACAGGCACAAATCCATGTCTCCACTGGTACTCACAGCTCAGCAACTTCTTGCTCCTCCTCCCAAGCCTCTTTGTGTGTCAGTTGGCTGCTTCCCGTGCTCTTGCAGGTCCAGATCCGCTCGCTGTATCTCTCCAAACGCGCTTCGTACTCTCTGTACGAGCGAGCGGCAGCTCAGAAAAACAGGATTTATGCAGGGGAGAGCACAATCACAGCAGCACAAAACAGCCAAAGCCAATGAAAACCCTGCTGCTGGAGTGCACAGGGCTGAGGAGAGCCTCCAGTACAGCCTGACACCGTGTCTGCCATGAGGGTGCCATGTTAAATCTGAGGTGCTGGTGCTTTTTGCAGCCGAAACGCCCGTCCTGCTCAGCCCTGGCACACAGAAAGTGTCACAGCACCGACAGCTCAGCTGTGCTGCACAAGGGGAACACACACGGCTGAACACAAGCTGCACTGACTTTGCAGCTTGTCCAGTCTGATTCCTTGGAAAACAGCACCAACAAAACCACAGGCCCGTGCAGGAGGCAGGGCACAGACTGCTGCTAATGCCTGACAGGAGCTGCTGTGGCACTGCTGCTACCAATGCCTCAGGGCCGTGTTGCCAACTCCAGATAGAAATTAGCAGTCTATTCAGCATCTCCAATCTTTTGGGGAAAAAAAGCCCAAAAGCTTTGAAACTGAAATCCCTAGAAAGGCCACTTTTCCTTCAGTTTTCAAAAAGAGCAGCCCCCTGTGTTTGTACAACATGAGCACCTCTCACCAGCTACACCACCTGCTTCATAGAATCATGGAATGGTTTGGGTTGGAAGGGATCTTGAAGATCATCCAATTCCAACCCTCCTGCCATGGGTTGGAACCTGCTACTGAACCCTGTCCAACCTGGCCTTGGACACTTCCAGGGATGGGGCAGCCACAGCTTCTCTGGGCAACCTGTGCCAGGGCCTCACCCCCCTCACAGAGAAGAATTTCTATCTAATATCGAATACAAACCTACTCTTTTTTAGTTCAAATCCATCCCCCTTGCCTTGTCCCTCCATGCTCTTGTACAAAGTCCTTCCATCTCTCCTGCTGGCTCCCCTCAGGCACTGACACTCCTGTGTCCCAACCTGCCTCAAGGTTACGTTATTCCAGGTGTCAGGATTAATGGGTGCCAGGGTGAGCAGAAAGTGCTGCATTAGCCACTCTGCTGGGAGCATCTGTGGCCACTCTCCCTGCTCCACCTGAACAGTAATTAACACTCAGGGTAAAAGAGAGGAGCTACTTCACCCTTACCACGGACAGAAGATGCACAGGCACAGTTATCAGCACGCAACAAATCCACACCAATTTGCCCTGTGCTCAAGTTGCCATATGCTCACCTGTGGGAAGTTAAGTGGAGAAATTCCAAGAGAGGCAAGAAAAGCACCTTTTGCTCCTCCCTGCACAAGCTCTCCAGTGTCAAGGCCAGCATGGAGCATGAGGCACACTGGGAACAGCCACAGCTCATCCTGCTGCCGCACCAGCACCGATTCCCAGTGTCCTGTGGGAACAGGCAGATTGCTCCACACTCCTGCACAGGCAGAGCCACCAGCCACAGCAAAGCACTCGGTGTATCCCACAGATGCATTGTCTGTCAAGAATATTTTAGTGCAACCAACCTATTTTTTTCCCCTTTTTTAAGGTTCCTGTTAGAAAGCCAAGTTACAACTCCAAGCAAGCCAATTTTCTTGGATGTTTTCCTCACAGACCCAAGGTAAAGTACAAGCTATGGCAGCTGCACTGTGGGAGTGGATGTACAGGTAACTTACACCCAGTGGTACACAAAAATATTAGCCAGGAACAGAGCCACTTCCAAAGGAGGCTGCTATGGTACTCCCCCGTCCTGGAGCAGGTCGTAAAATCAAGGAGAAATCCCATGGTTTCCCAGCCTTCCCTGCTCGTGGAGCCTCCTGCAGACAAACAGCAATTTAACCAGTCACCACCCCACTAAGATTTGAGCCCTCTGGCCAATTCCTACCCTTCCTTGGAGTTCAAAAGATGCTCAATTTTCCGTAGAAATAAGAGGTGCTACAGGCAGCAGCAGGAAGTACCATCATTGCAGGGGAGCAGAGGCAAGGAAGAACCACAGCTCCCAGGGAACTGCACAGCCCCACTGACCAGCCCAGCAGGGGCACTGTGACATGTTTGCAGTGATGCTGAGCAAGGAGGGGAAGAACATATAAAAAAATAAAATCAAGCAAGAAACCAGGAGCCCTCCTTGAAATTACAGCAATTTGGCCCTGGCACAGGTTGCCCAGAGAAGCTGTGGCTGCCCCATCCCTGCAAGTATCCAAGGCCAGGTTGGACAGGGCTTGGAGCAACCTGGGCTAGTGGAAGGTGTCCCTGCCCATGGCAGGGGCTGGAACAAGATGGGCTTTAAGGTCCTTTCCAGTTCAAATCACTCTATGATTGAATTAATAACTTTAATAATGGCTAAATTGCAACCATAATACTAATCCTTCCTGTGCCTTTCCCACAGAGAGCAGCATTAACCCCAAACCCAGTACTAAAGGAGAGACACACTTAAGGGTTCAGGATATGGCCTTAAAAAACCTTCAGTAGTCTAACTACAATCAAATATTTAATATACAGCTGGGAAATAAAATTATGGTCTACTTCCCTCCTACATTTATCAACTTTCTCCTCTCCAGACCTGTGAGGAGATTCCTTTCCTTCCACTAAGGAGAGCAAAAAAATGCTGATTTCCAGTTGAAAAATAACTGAATGATACATTTTTTTCCCATATCAACGGGTAGATCCAAGAGAATTTTCCCTATGAATGTTTCCCTCCTTGAACACATCAATCAGAACAGGTTTAATTACACTGTATCAGGACCCATATTTCCCAGACCAGCCTGACATTTCAAAAGTAGCAGGTATGACAATTCCCAACACAGGAATAAATAAAATTCCCTGGACAGCAGCTACTTGTGAACACCCCCCAAAAAGCCATGAATAAGGGATATGTTAAGTGAAACAACTGACCACCCACTGTGTAGCAGCTGATACACGTTTCACCCCACTGCAGATCATTTAATGCTGAAATGCAACAAACTTACAGTTAAAACCAAAGTTTTATTAAAATAAGAAACCCTTTAAATAAAAACGCTTAAAATAACCAAGCTAACCTCTGCACAAGACAACTGCTAAGGGGATATAATGTTTACTTCTTCCTGGGTATTTTCTTGGAGAGCATCAGTATCAACTCCAAAGTAGCTTAACAGTATCTGAATTTTTTCTACTTCTATTAGACAGGAAGGCAGAAATCCCAGGAAGGGAAACTTCCCAGGAAAGTGGGTGCATTTGTACACTACTCCCTGGATGGGTGGCAGAGTTCTCCTGGACTTGCACAGTGTGACCTGACAGTGCCTTCTTGGTGCTGCCACCTTCCAGGCAGAGTTTGGCTCTTCAGGATCTCCCGAGAGGATGTGACAGCCTTTAACCTGCCAAACCCAGCCCAACCCCTCCCGTTCCCTGTGCTGACACCTCACACAAATATTAACTTTGTGTGAGAGAGGCAGCGGGCTTTAATCCGGGATGGAAACAACACACCTTCCCAAAACCACTCCCTGAGGGCTGAGGGGAAGCTCTGGCTGGAGCAGCCTGGGCTGGCTGAGCTCCCTGAGCCCAGCACCTCTCCCCAGCAGGCAGCAGCTTTCCAAACCAAAGGCACACTGCAGCAGTCCCACGTGCCCACAGCAGAGCTGACCTGGGGATTTGGGAGACAGCAAATGCTCAGCACCAGCTGCACAGGTGACAGGACTGTTCACGTGCAAAGCGCTGTCCTGACACTTCAGGTGTCTGGGAGCAGATCCCACTGAGCTCCTGCAAGGACAAGTCTATCTCTGGCTGCTCAGAGATCCCCCACATCCCCACACCCACACGATTAGCAGGGCTGACTCCCAGGCAGACACCCAGAAGCCCGAGGCTTTGCCAGGATGCAAAGGGCTCTACACAGCAGGGCTTCTCTTAAAAGGTTTTCACGGGATTTGGCAGTCAAAGGAAGCCACATAAAGCTACAAAGGAAAACGAGACCCAAATAACCACCTGAGCTCTGCTGGCCAGCTTATCCTCCTCCCACTGCTGCCAGACCCTTCCAGAACACATGCCCACGGGGCAGACATCTCTCCTCATGCTCTGCACCCCAATCTCCATTTTTTATGCATCCAAACAAAAAAAAAGCCTTAAGAACTTTCAATGCCTTTCAAATACCTCACTGGTACAAGATCCTACACAGCCTTTAGGGGAAGAGCTGATCAATAGTTTTCCAAGGTGCAAGAAGTCCAGGAGAACATATTCTGTCAGGTCTTGGCATAAACGACACCAGGTGAGGACTCGAGTACCTCCTGGCATACCCTCAGCAGGCCCTTCCCATCCTCCAGAGCCATTCCTCCCTCTGCACTATCTAGGATAAACAGAAGTGACCAAAAAAAACCCTCCAAATCTTCCGTAGGCAACATCTCCCTCCAACTTACTGGCTCATTTGCAATTTTCTGTTCCACTTTTGGCCCAGCATACATTATCCACAGTCAACAAGGCAAGACAGAAACCCAACATTGCTTGGTTTCTCTTTTTAGCTTCATGACGTCTGCCTGCCAAGATGAACTTTCTAGAACGTGCTAGGCTGCCTCCCACAGCAGCCCATGAAGTACTTTCTCCGGGAGAAGAGCATCTTTCCAGAACCTCAGTGCTTGCACTGGTTTCCTCTTTCCCTCTGATCTTGCAGCTAACACCCTCCCCTCTCAGGATGAGAAACCATCCTTTTTTTCCCTTAATTTTAATACCACCCAAGTGTCTGCAGAAACATGTCCTCCACCTACTCACGGATCCACAGGAGCCACCCAACAGACTGATGTTCTCAGAAGGTGCCCCAAAACTCCCCTGTGCTGTTCCCACAAGGCAGGCAAAGCTTAAAGCCACATCTTCTTTTGCAGAAGTAGTAATTAGGTGTAAACTCTTGGCTTTTTGATCACTTAACACTCCTCAGAAGGACAGGAGAAAGAACCGCCTGGTCAGGTGGATGACTGAGCTACTTTCAGTTTGTACACACACCACCAGCAGGTTGGTGTCACACACTGATCGCTTTCTTCTGAAACACAGTTGAAAAGCAAGTCCCCAACACTCCACCCCACCTCGTTTTATTGGGCTGAACGCACTAGCAATGCCTATCTAAACTCAGGGATGCATTTTCCTCTTCAAAAGCCACCTAATCCTTCCTAGGGGCTTTCTCTGCCTGTTCTACTCACTGCAGAAAGGAGTTACTCTCCAACACAGGGGCTGTGGAAGTTCTGGAGCCCCTTTGTCTCCCTCACTGCCAAGACCTCCAAACGATGTTCCTATATTCATGCATCCCCTCTCACTTCAGTCATCAACTCTTGATCCTCACACCACCAACACCAGCCCAGCCTCCTGGAGCACTGCCTGCAGGTCCGAGCTCCTGCAGCCCTGCTGGGACGCGGACAGGGCGCTGTGACAGTCACCTGCCTGGCCCGCGGCCGCTTCCTGCGCACAAGGGCTGCCACACGCAGGGGAAAAAAAACAATAAATACGCGCATTTCACGCAAAAACAGCCCAGGAGGGGATAACCAGGCTGAGAATGAAAGCCTGGGCTGTGCACAGAGAGAGCTCCCGCCGCTGTTTAATTCTATAGAAACTAAAGACTGTGGAAGGCTCCGGTGCAAGCGTCCCCCTCGCCCGCGGGCCCCAATACCCGCACCCCGTCCAGGAGTGCGGTAACTGCGCTCACGGCCCGCTCCGAGGGCCCCGGGCCCCGTTAGTCCCGCTCCCCGCCCGCCGGGAACGGGCCCCGGGACTGCCCAGGGAACAACGGCCCCGCCGCGCTGCCCTCACGGCCCCGCTCCCGCCCGGCCCCGCCGCCGCTTTGTTCGGCCCCGCCGCCCCGGAACCCGCGCCGGCCCCCCTCCTCCCTCCCCCGGCGCCCCCGGTGCGTGCGGATACTCGCGGGTGCGGAAGGCCTCCTGCGTGTGGGGGATGACGAACCGCTCGCCGGGCTCCCCCGGCGGCAGCGGCTTGGCCAGCGGGAAGGGCTTGCGGCCGAGCAGCGGCGCCATGGCGGGGGCACGGCCGGGCGGAGGGTGGGTGTGAGACGGGGGACGGGCGGGGGGGGGGTGCCCGGGCGGGACGGTTGAAAAATGGCGGGAGATTCCGCTCCCCCTCACGGCGGGCGGCGGGACCGGCCCCGCGCGCGCGCCCCGCGCCCTGCCGCCCCGCCCCGCGAGCGCCCG
>JAWWES010000048.1:10776228-10796843 GCA_035583135.1 Lophotriccus pileatus
GGCCCTGGCACAGGTTGGCCAGAGAAGCTCTGGCTGCCTCATCCCTGGAAGTGTCCAAGGCCATGTTGGATGGAGCTTGGGGCAACCTGGGCTAGTGAGAGGTGTCCCTGCCCCTGGCAGGGGTGGCACTTGATGAGCTGCTGCTGCCTCCTCCTTTTAATCTCCTTTTAACAAGCTCTCACTATTTCTACCCATACATTCTCTCTGGTCCCCCTGAATATGATATATTCAGGCCACCAACTTTGCTGCTTGGTTTCTAATAAAGCTTTCACAATATATTTCTCCTCTCTGTCCTATTCCTAGTAGCCCTGCTACCAGTTCCAGTCACAGTCCTTTTTCTTTTTTAGGATTTTTAATTCTCAGGACTTCACAGGATCCCCATCCTGCGGGACCAGGCTGGGAGCTGTGTCTCTCTGTACCTGTTGAACCCCCCAGGTTTGGGTTCAGCCATCCCAATCCATCACTGCTGTGACTGCCTGTGCCAGCATCCCAGTGCTGTTTGGATCACATGGGGATCTCCACACCGGTGCACATCCCATTCCCTCCCAGTTCCTTCAGGTACTAAAAATTCCAATCCCTCTCTCCCAGCCATCCCCCCTCCCAGGCACAGGATGTTTCTCCCAACCTCTGTCCTTGGTGTGGGGATCAGTTTGGAGAGTTTCTCTGGAGACTCTGATCTCCAACCTCCCACATGACAGTGCACATTTTTGGGACACCTTTGGGACATCCTCCTTGTGTTGCACTCCAGTCCACAACTCCCTTTCCACACTCTCTCCGAGATTGCGTTGATCCAGGTTGCACTTGGCATCACATATTTTAGGATCCAAAAAGCCTGTTACAAAATCCCTCAGCACTGCCTGCTCCTGGGTAGGACCCCTGCCATGGTCCATGGTGGGCTGAGGACCCATCACCCTTTTCCTTGGTCTGAGTGCCCTTTGCCCATGGGATTTCCCTCCTCTGCAGCATGAGAGCTGCTGGACTGGGGATGAGGGAGTTGTGATGTCCCTAAAAGCCTCACTGATGAATTTCTCTGTTTCCCTCAGACAGATGTTGTCCCAGAGGACTGAAGTCTGCCTGTGGCCAGTGAACAGATGGCAAATGGTATTTGTCAAAATCCTGAGAAGTCCCTTTTGCACAGCACGAGAGGAATGTGCCCAGAAACCCTGTGTATCTCTGATGTCTTTGTTTCCTTGTGCCTTGCTTTCCCAGGACACCCACATGCCCATTACTGCCTTAAAATGTCTGCAGATAGTACTTTTAAAATTACTGATCTCTCCAGCATCTTGACAGGCAGCTTGGGACAGGCTGAAGGGGTTGTAATGAACCACAGAGGGGGAAAAGTGCCATGGAGCCACGGAAATCTGGCTGGAAAATCAGTTTGCACTGATCATTGTGGAATTTATTCAAAGCAGCTCCGTGCATATTCTTCTTCCAGCTCTGGAAAATACCCTGGGTGGCTGCTCACCCCTCTGGAGCATCAGCAGCGCCCACCTGGGTGGTACAGAGGGTGCTCAGATCCACCTGCAAGCTGGATTAGTGTTCTGATACCTGTGGCCACCTTTGTCAGCTTTATCCCACCTCTTTGTCCTGGCATGTGTGCTCCTGCCAGGTTGTGGGCCTGGAGAAGAAGTTACCAGAAACTAGAGAGAAAATAAGGATTTAAGCCAGAGAAATTCTATCCACTGTGTCCCTCTGTGGCTCGGGTCAGAGAGGAGATGCTTGTGACACAGCACGTGCCAGACCCTGGCAAGGGATCTCAGCATTTACCCAGGATCAGCTGGCACAGAGCAGGGGAGGGGGCTGGCACATCTGTTTGCA
Organism: Lophotriccus pileatus; assembly: GCA_035583135.1. Classification (NCBI taxonomy): domain Eukaryota; kingdom Metazoa; phylum Chordata; class Aves; order Passeriformes; family Tyrannidae; genus Lophotriccus; species Lophotriccus pileatus. The sequence goes on from JAWWES010000048.1 coordinate 10,778,047, forward strand.
TCTCTCAGGACACCTCAGAGGTGAAGGCAGTCCAGGGTAGATTAGATTGGATATTATGAAGAAATTCTTCTCTGGGAGGGTGGGGAGGCCCTGGCACAGGTTGTCCAGAGAAGCTGGGGCTGCCCCATCCATGGAAGTGTCCAAGGCCAAGTTGGATGGGGCTTGGAGCAACCTGGGCTGGTGGAAGGTGTCCCTGCCCATGGCAGGGTGTTTGGAATGAGCTGAGTTTTAAGGTTCCTTCCCGCCCAAACCATTCTAGGATTTGCTCATTCTGTGATTTTCAGGACTGCATGACCACGAGCTGTGTAAATCCCACCACACCCGGGCTCACTGCTGTCCTCTCTTGCACTGGCCATTTGCATCCCCTCTCCTGCTGGGTCCCCCCTCGGAGCAGGTTTCCCCCGGGCTCTTTCTCAGCTCAGCACATGGCTCAGTGCCTCGGCGTGCCTTGCGCTGAGCTGGGTGCCCGTTGCTATAATTTTACCTGTTTGTGTCCCTTAATCTGTATTTGTTCCCTTGGAAGCGCAGGGAGATCCATTAGGGAAGAGGCGCTGGGTAAATACCGCCCGCTCCCCCTCCCCGCCGGCCCCCGGGATCAGCGATTAACCCCGGGTAAACAGAGCCTCCTGCCAGCCAGCCAGCCAGCCCTCGGGGCACAGGGGACCCGCAGCTGCTCCTCCCCACCCTGGTGGGGGGGACAGAATAGCCGGGGGCGTCAGGGACACTGGCGGAGCGGGACGGCGGCGCGGGGCTGGAGCGCCGGTGGCCGGTGGCAGAGTGCCACGGCCCGCTGACGGTGTGCCCTGGGCGGGATCAGCGCTATAAGCAGGGCTGGTGACGATCCACCCCCGGCAAACCAACCGCTGAACCCCCGGCAAAGCACCTGCTGAACGCTGGCCAAAGCGATTGCCGAACCCCCGGCAAACCGCCCGCCGGAGCCCGGCGCGGGGAGCGGGCGGAGGAGCCGCCCAGGAGGAGCCGTGGGGAAGGTGTCCCGTGCTGGGGAGCCCCACGGCACGGGCTCGATGTCAGCGCAGCGTCCGTAGGCTCTGGCACGGCCGGGACATGGATCGCAGCGCTGGGACGGGTCCGTAAGGGCTCCCCGGCAGGCGCCAGGCGATGGCAGGAGCTCAGGTGGGGCTCCCGGGAGCCTTCCCGGAGCCCCCAGGTGGGCCGTGCCCTGTCTCCGATTCCGACTCCGACTCCGAGGATGCGGCTGTGGGTGGCGCAGGACCCGGTGCTGGGGCACAGAACCCCTCGCAGGTCATCCACAGCGGCCACTTCATGGTGTCGTCCCCGCACAGCGACGCGCTGCCCCGGCGGCGGCACCACCGCGCCGAGCCCGAGCCCGCTGATCCCCGGAGCATCGACCCGACCCTCACCCGGCTCTTCGAGTGCATGAGCCTGGAGTATAGGTGAGTCCCAGAGCCCTCACACATGGTCCCAGGGGATCCCAGCTCTCTGAAGCACGAGGGGCTGAGCTCTGCTGCCCAGCTTGGCATCGTTCTCCTCTTCTCCATGGGCTGTAAGTGCCATGTGCTCAGAAAATACCATCCTGGGAGGTTCTGGCGAGAAAGAGCTGGTGCTGGGTTGTTGGCCATGGAGTCAGGTGAGAAGTTCCTCCTCTTTTCACGTGTAGCTTGACTCTGCTCCACTTTCCCATGAGATCTGGCCTCGCTGTGCTCAGCTGAGGCACCCTCATGGCCATTCCCTGTGCACCCCACAGAGCAGCAGTGACCCCGTGGGCAGCCAGCACTCAGTCTTTGGCAATCCAGCCCAGAGCAGGAGTCCTGCCTTCTGTCCTTGACTCTGTCCACATGTCCTGAATTACAAGCAGCAGCAGCACTAAGGGCTGGATGGTTGCACAGGCTTTTGTCCAGGGTGTCCAAAAGCTTCCCTCCTTCTCTCCTGCTAAATCCAATGGGTGACTGCATCATTCCCCTGCCACACAAATCGCCCAAGCCCTGGTGACAGCTCCTTGGTGACAACAGCACAGACTGCAACATGTCTCTTGGTGCCTTGGTCCACATTCTTGAAGGCAGATCCCTCCTTTGCCAAGCCCCCAGGTCGTGACTTCTCTCCAGCATTGCATCAGAGGGACTTGCTCAAGTCAGCACAAAACTGCATAGCCTTCCCAAAGGAAGGAAACCCAGAATTACAAGATCCCAGGTGGAAACCTGGAATAGCAATATGCTGCTGATGCTGCATGAAAGCAGAAGCTCAGCAAAGCAGCCTTGAAGAGGTGCCCATTGCCTTCCTCCTCATTCAGTGGCTCATTCAGGGTCTCACCCAGGGCCTGAGGTCTCAGGTTTGCCTTCAAGTCCTTGAGTGCTCCATGTGATGGAATATGTGGTTACTGCCAGGGCATCACTGGGGATGCTGAGCACAGGGACAGCACTCCAAGGGTACCAGTTCCCACATACCTGGCCTGTCACCACGTCCCTGGTTTGCTGGCAGCTGCAGGGCACAGCTCTGCCATTCCGCTGCAGTCAGGGCTCCATCGCTCCAGATCTCCCAACCCCTTGGACTCTGTCAGTGCTTCATTTCCTTCCTGCACTGAGCATGGCAATGCCCACACCGGCTCCACTGCAGTGGGACCCTCATCCAAGCCCTGTCCAACCTGGCCTGGAACGCTTCCAGGGATGGGGCAGACACAGCTTCTCTGGGCAGCCTGTGCCAGGGCCTCACCACCCTTGCAGGGAAAAACTTCTTCCCAGTATCCCATCTAACCCTGTCCTCTGGCAGTTGGATGCCATTCCCCTTGTCCTGTCACTCCAGACCCTTAAGCAAAGTCCCTCTCCAGCTCTCCTGGAACCCCTTTATTCGCTGGAAGGGTCTCTGAGGCCTCCCTGGAGCCTTTTCATCTCCAGGGTGGACACCTCCAGCTGTCCCAGCCTTTCCCTTGCTAATACATTTTGCCACCCTTGTAGGCAGCAGCTGGAGGAAGGTATCAGCCTCCCCAGGGCTGCCCCACTCTCACAGGGAGTTCTGTCCATGGCTTTAGCTGGAGTTTCCCTGTTCCAGCTGGTGTAGCTGGTGGCAGTAAGTAGGTTCTCTCATCACCTTCTTCAGGATGAACAAACCCATCCCTCTCCCTCCTCTTCTGTCACGTGCCTTAACCCCCAACCATCTGAACACCCTCCTCCGGGGTCACTCTGGTTTCTGAAACTCCCTCTTGGACGTGGAGACCAATCTGGGCACAGTATCCAGCCTTGGCCATCACAATTTGGAGCAGAGAGGAGCCATCCCACCTCCTGGTGAGCTGTGACTGCTGCAGCCACACATCCCTTGCTGTCTGCAACCATTTCAAGGGCCGCTCACTAAACTTTCCAGGAACATTTTTCAGTGGCTATAGCTGGAATTCCTCCCCTCTTCAGCATTCCTCCTGGGCATTTCATAGACATTATGGCAGTCCTGTCTCATCCTGAGCAATTACCCCAGGGATCTCACTTATTTTCCCCTCCTGGGCAGGGCAGTCCATCACCCCCTTGCTGGGAAAGAAACGCTCTCTCCACATCAAGGTTTGCTTCCAGCAGTAACTTGTTCCCTCAGATCCCTCAAAGAGGGGCAATCCCTGCTCCAGAGTCTTCCTCGTGGTGCTGGAGGCTGGGACGAAACAGTTCCTTTTTACCCATATTCCAGGACACTTAGAGCAGCTCTCCTGGAAAAGGCTTAATGATTCTCTCCCACTCCTTCTCCTGCAACAGCCTTCATTTCTGGAATCCCTTCCTTAGACATTTGTTTCTCCCTGCAGCCCACCTGGCTGCCCCTCTGTCCCTAAAAGGCTGAGTGTGGGGCTGAACTGTCTGGGCTCACAACCCTTCCCATGACACATTCCCAGGAATCACTGACCTGGGAAACACCCTCCTGAAGGGAGAAAAACAGGGGGGCAGGCTGGGAGCTGCAAACTGCAGCCTCTTGTGGATGAACCTCCTCTTCTCCCTGCAGGTAACAAGGGAGAGATTCAGCAGGTAGGGACGTTAGACTGGGAGCTGACCTGGAGTATCCACTCTGCCCCTCTTGAGATTTGAAACTAGGCAGCTTGTGTGCCAATTCCCTACTAATTCATCCTCCTGCCAGGCTCTGTGTCTCCCCTGGAAGAGGGGGAATTGCTGCTATGGCTTCAGCACACTGATTTTCTAGTTCACTGTGCCTTAAACACTCCCACAGGGGCAGCGAGCACCAGACAGAGACCCCAGGGATGCACAAGCTGAGCTTTCCTTACCTCATTTCCTTCTGGCAGAAGATTCCCCCCTTCCAGGGGGTCTGACGAGGGGAAAAGTCTCTCCTGTTCAAGCTAAACCCACCCACGCTGAACTGTCATTAGTGTCAGGGAGCTGTGAGCCTTTTCTCTGTCATTCCCTGGGGTTTTGGGGCTGATCCTGCCCAAGGATCATGTGGAGGGGCTGGGCTGGTGTGCTGCAGTTCCCACACTGATGCACTGGGGGGGTCATACCTCCAAGAGACCACCAAAATAACTGGCTGTGGAGGTGTAGCTTGGCTTGTAACTCTCCACCTCTCAGGTGACTTTTTGCATGAGTTTTTCGATGCCTTCACTTCTCATCTGGGACAGGAAAATGTCTGTTCCATCTCTGCTTGGAGCACACATGGAGCAGGTCCCTACATCATCCCAGCACAGTCTATCAACACCTTTGTTCAACACCATCCCTGGATCCCCCCTGGGCTGAGCTCAGTCCCACCACAGCTGGCACAGCAGCTGCTTCATCCACAGTGAAGGAAACATCTTGTTTAGGTAGTGGAGTTTGAAAGTGGATTGGAACACAGCCATTTTTCGCTTAGGGGGCACTTTCCAGGGAAACCATGGTCAGATTTTGAACTTTCTTTGCCAGACTCTGGATTTTAAAACATAAAAATTCAAAAAAATACATGACCGTGGTAGTAAAATTTGTGAGAAATGGAAGATGAGTGTTCAGGACCTGCAGGGAACACTGTCCTCCCTCCTGCCAGCCCCAGGAACAGCATGTCCACATCCCAGGGAGAGAGGGGGGCTCTGATAGCCCCACAGGGATCCTGCTCCTTGGAAGGGATGAGGAGGTTTGTCCCTGCCAGGAGACCCTCAGCTCTGTTGTTTCCCTCCTGCTGCCACTCATTTCTCTTCATGCAGCCCCTGCATCTCTCCAGATCACTCATCCATGCTTCTTTTGCTGCTGATGGGGGGAAAACAACCAATTTTGCCACAGAATCAGAGACTCCAACATCTGAAAGTGGGTAAATAAGTCACGGAGCAAACCAGGTGCTGTGAACCCACACTGGAGCTGGACTCAGGCTGAGCTCTGCTCCCACCTCACCCCATCCCACAAATACACTGTAGCCCAAGGTGGGATCTGTTTCCCAGTCCCTCTGACAGCAAGCCCCTCAACCTGTTTAGGGCACCTTAAACCCTTCCCACAGTTCCATGTGGGGTTTGCATCCATCTCCCTGGGGAGAAAATTTCAGGAAAGGGTAGGGCCGTATTCAAGGCAGAGCAGAGAGCAAAGATCAGCCTGATAAGCCCCAAAAATGAAGAGATCAGTGGGGGGGGGGGGGGGGAAAGGCAGTTGGCAGCAAAGCCCAAAGGCATCACGCCTCTGCCTCCAGACCCCATGGCAGCTCCAGGCCCACAGGCCCTACCCGTGACCAAGGTGTTTGATTGCACCCCAAGGCCTTGGGCTGCTCCTTTCAACTGTCTGTGAGTGAGGAGCCTGGCCTTGACCAGCAGGATTTGGCCACCTGCCTGGGAAACCCGTCCTTTCCATTGGCTCCTCCGCTTGGCAGCACCACGCTGTTTGCTTTGGTGCCGCTGGGGAAAGTTCAAAATCCTGGTGATAGTGGAGTGGCCAGCGTGCAGCTGAGTCCTTAACTCTCTGCAGGCTGGAGCCACGGGGACTCAGGTCCTTTCCCAGCCCCTGGGGCCGTGGGTTGGGCTGCATCTCCCTTGGGAAACTCTCCCCATTTCCCCCCAGTGAGTGGGAGCACCCACTCCCAGACACATCCCTGCATCAGGCTCTGGAGGTCCTTGGTCCTCCTCCTCTGCAGGAGGCAGATTTCAAGACAAGTCAAAGCAGAACCCACTAAAATCATAGTTAGAGAATTTCTGGAGTTTTCACAAGCTTGCATGAACAAGTCAGAGGCTTCTTACACCATTCTCATCCCCAGCACCTCGCTGGAGACACAGCCTGGAGGCACCTGGATGCACCCAAGGGGAGGCTGGGAACAGGGGATACAGCACCCCAGCCTCCACCTTTCCTGCTCCCTGCATGAGCCAAGGAAAAGCGGGAGTCAGAGCAGCACTGAGATCTTTAGGGGACAGACTCTTGGCTGGGGAGGGATGCCATGCAGGCTGCAGCCACCTCTCAGAGGGACCCCTGGAGCAGCTGGCATTGCCCCAGGGCCATTCCCTGATGGGTGGGAGAGCTGGGAGAGATGAAGTGGAAGCCAAAGTGAGGCAGAGGGACCCCTGGGGCAGCAGGACCCCCAGGACCTCCCCAGTGGGGGCACAGGAGGGGTTGTGTTCGTTGGCTGGATGGAAACAAGATGATGAGTGAAATGAGGCTTCCCCCACTGCAAGTCCCATCAGGGACATCCCCACCACCACAACGAGCTGTAGAACAAACACAGCTGCCTCTGGGAACAGGGAAATGGGAAGCAAGGAGCCCAGCTCAGGCTGGGGGGCACAGGTTTGCAGGGATGGGTGTGGAGATGAGCTCAGAGCAGCTCTGGCTGAAGGCAGGGCTGGAATTGCTGTCTGTCTTGGGGCACAGGCAAGTGTCCCTTAGTGTCCTGAACATCCTCCAGCACTGTCCTGCCTTCCCAGATCCCCCAGGATGGCTGCCCTGCCTGCCCCAGCTGAAAGCAGCACTTCCAAGTCTTTCCTGGCATGAAAAGGAGGGTCAGAAATAGCTGCCCAAACACTGTGATGAGGCAAGAGCCAGCACAGCACATGTCCCCGGGCGTCTCGCCTGGGCGGGAGACTTCCCTTCCTGTCCCCTAGGGCTGGGACACAGCTGGCCTGATCAGGGACAGTGGGATCCCTCTTCAGAGCTGGGGTTCAAACCTCAAGGAGTCAATTCCTCTGTGTGCTATGCTTTAATCCTGGGGGTTTGAGAAGGTCCTGAGAAGCTCAGGGATTAGGCCTGTGCTGGTCTCGGGGTGCACAGGAGTTGGGAATGCTCCTGTGGGTGCTCCCAGGAGCGCCTGACAAGCCTCCTGTAGCAGAGCCACGTGGCTGTGCCTGCTCCTGACTTGCCACCAGGCTGGTGGCCCTAGTCATGTCCCCCTAGGCATGTCTTGAGGCACAGACCCCGGGGAGACCCCAAACTGTGGGATGGTGCTCCTCAGCCCCCCCTTCACTTGGTGTTTCAGTGGGAAGCTGGTGTCACCCAAGTGGAAGAATTTCAAGGGGCTGAGGCTGCTTTGCCGGGATAAAATTCGCCTCAACAACGCGATCTGGAGAGCGTGGTACATCCAGTGTGAGTATGGGCCAGACCCTGCTCCCTCTGCCAGGAGCCAGGCTGTGCCCGGGGGGATGGGGCTGACCACGTGTAGGTGCACGGATAAAGCCAGCTGTGCTCTCCCCTGTGCAGATGTGGAGCGGAGGAAGAACCCTGTGTGTGGCTTCATCACCCCTCTGGAGGGGTTGGAGGCTGATGAGCACCGAAAACCAGAGGTAGGGCAGGGTCCCTCGTGGGTCTGGGTGGCACAGCGGGGAGCTGGGGACCCATCTGCTGGGAAAGGTGTTTCTGACATGGCACAGGGCAAACAGCCCTGGCTGTGGGGTGTTGGGGCCGGGGGGCTCAGCCACGACGCCCTGTCCTGCCCCCCCAGGCTGTTGTGCTGGAGGGCAAGTACTGGAAACGCCGCATCGAGGTGGTGATGAGGGAGTACCACAAGTGGAGGATCTACTACAAGAAGAGGGTGAGTGGCTCTGCCTGTCCTGCTCCTGGGGCAGTGCTAGTGGTGGGGTGGAACACAAGGGTGCCCACCCTGCAGCTGTGGCCCACAGGGAGGGACGTGGCAGGCTCTTGCCAGCATGGGAGGGGGCTGCTGGCTGTCCCTTCTGAGCTGCCACCCTCACCCACACCATACCCACCCTGCCTGGGGGGTGACATGAATTGTCTTCTCCTTCAGCTCCGAAAGTCCACCCGGGAAGGAGAGATCTCCAGTCCAAAGCAGGTGAGTCTGCTGGGAAAGGGTGGGGAGGGGGAAAAGGGGGGCACAATGCAGACCCCTGCACTGGGCAGCTTGGGAAAAGGGCAGAGAAAAGCCCCGTGGGATGGGATGCTGAGCACTTGAGATGCTGGATTCACCTTTCTGGAAGCAGCAGAGTGCCAATGTAAAGGTCTGGAGTAACAACACTGAGGGAAGCATAGGGGATGCTTCTGGGAGATGCCAGGGAGAGCAGCCACAGAGCCAGGCATGTACCCTCCCCACCAGAGGTGCCCACCTGTCTCCTTTGCTCCATCTCACGCAGGACGAGGATGTCTGGAGGCCAACGGAGAGATGGTGCAACCAGCTCTTCTGCAACGTGGTGCCGATGCTGCTCGGGGATGAGGAAGAGGAGCCCGGGAGCAGGCAGCACTTCGACTTGGACACCTTCCTCTCAGACATATCTGACACCCTCTTCACCATGACACAGATGCCCAGCACCCACCAGGCACTCCCTGAGGATGGTAGGTGCCCCAGACTGTGCTCCAGCTGGATGTGGAGGAGGAGCAGGGTGGTGGGACGGGATGGCCCTGGCTCTCCACAGGGTGGGCACCCACCTCCCTGCCCAGGGAAGGGTCCAGTGACACAGGGTGACTGGGGTGAAACAGAGGGGTGGTAGGTAGTGGTGGGAGCAGCCCTGAAGAAGGGTCTGAAGGATGCAGTGGTTGGGCCCTGATGTTCCAGCTCTGCCCTCTTCCAGCGTATGTTGGGAATGCTGACATGATACAGCCGGATTTGGCACCCCTGCAGCCCAGCCTGGATGACATGGACATCTCAGGTAAGAGCCAGCCTGGATATGGTACCACGTCCCACACAGCCCTGCACCCCATGGCAGCCCAAAATGGGGGGTCAGAGGGTTGGCCAGGGTACAGAGGGAGGTGCTGGGGCAGGCAGAAACACCAGACACCCAGTGCCATGGGAAAAGCAGCATGGATGGGCAGGCGCCATGGGCAGGGAATTGGTGTGCTGGCCTGCACCTGAACAGAGCCACAGAGAGCTGGGAAAGTTCAGGCCAGGAGCTGTGGGAGGGCATTTCTACAAGCAGAGGATCTTTCTAGGAATGCCAAAGCCCTTAGTTTTGGCTGCAGACAGAGAAAGGATAATTGTCCCAAACTGGAAGAGAAAACCTCTGGAGGGCAGGTTCTGCATCCCCTCCTCACCCACTGCCCAGCCAGCCCCAGGCTGAGCAGCCCAGGGGGCTGGGACCCTGCACTGGGCTGTGCTACATCCCCTGGGGACAAGCCACTGTCCCTGCCAGGCTGCCCAGAGACAAACCCGGCACCGGTGTCCAGCTGGGGCAGGGAGCTGCTGGGGGAACACCACAAAGGGGGCAATGACAGCCTCCCCCACGCTGCCATGCAGGCTCTGAGCCGTGAGTGTCCCTGTGGGCTATGGAATCAGCTGGGACACGTCCTGGACCCAGCAGTGTCCCCATATGCCAGGCAAGGCACCCCTGGGGACCAGCTATGCCCTTGAATATGCCAGAGCTGGGCACACTGTGGTGGCTGCAAGCCCTCCCAGGTAGCTGGTGGCCTCGGGCAGCAGCAGCATCTCCAGACCCCCACGTGAGGCTGGAGCTCCAGGGCCCGTCTCCACTTCCTTCGGCAGGAGGAAACAAGGGCACTTGCGCCATACGGCTCAGGGGTGATGCAAGACCAGATGCTGGCAGGGAGCAGGATGGGCACTCTGTGTGCCAGGGCAGGCAGTGGGATGCCGTGGGGATGGATGAGGTGGGAAGGTTCCTGCCAGCACCTCCTCGGCTCATTCCCTCCAGAGATCCCATCAGGGTGGACCACACTTGGAAGAGGGTCTGTCCCCATGGCTGACCCTTTGCCTCCTGTCCCCTGGTGCCCCACATGGACATCAGTCAGTAGACGGCTCCAAGGGGGTCAAATTGACCCTTGACAAGTGTTCCTCCCCCCAAGAGGTCCTGGATTGTGTCACAGCAGCAGCCCCAGCACCTCTCTGAGGGCCCAGCACAGCCTCATGCTCAGTCAGATGGCAGGAGCACAGCAGTGCTCAGCTGAACCGATGTATCAGCCAGGTTGGCTTTTTTCCTGGGAAAAGGCCTGCATTTTGCTCCAGGGAGATGTCTGGGAATAGGATGGGTCTTACTGCAGGCCCCTAAATCACAGGGAAGCATCCTTTCCTGCTCTGCCTGTGCCCAGCATCTCAGAACGGGGACACTGCTGAGGCTGCGGAGGGTCCCAAGTCCTGCTGGGATCAGGGACTGGATCCCAGCTGTGGCTCCTGGACTGCTGGCAGGGGGCTGGTGTGCCCTGGGGCAAGGCAGCATTCCACTGGGTGCTTGGAGACTCATGGGTGGGAGTTTTGTCCTAGACATGGAACATTTCCTGGGCCACCGTGTGGGGCAGCTCCCTGGATGATGAGGGGTTGCAGCCGGGGCCGTGTGTGTGCCGTGTGCCCCGTGGGGAAGGGGGGGAGGAGATGAGGGTGAAGGGTGGGTGCTGGGCGCCACCAACCCAATTATGTCCCAGAGGCCACTTTTCCAGCAGGGCAGGCCACAGTTTTCCGTGGATCCCCTCACGCGGAGCTGTGCGGGGTGGGCACCGCGGGGTCACAGGGCTGTCACCATGTCGGGTGGCCCTGGCAGAGCTCAGCGCCTGCCAGTCATTGCCTGCAAGCCAACCCCCAAATGAGGAAGCATCTCGCGTCCGCGGCGGGTCCGGAGCGCGGTGCGGGGCGGGTGGAGGAGTCCTGATGGCAGAGGCGAGGGAGCAGCCCGGCCCCGTGCCCCGCTGGCACCGCGCTCCAGGTAGGACCCGCGCCGGGCACGGGGTTGGCCGTCCCACGGGGTGGCATTGCTGCTCTGCAGGGCTCTCCCAGAGCCCAGGGCTGGTGCTGGAGAGTCCTTAGGTTGGGAAGGGGCTCTGCAGCCCCAATCCCAGTGAAGAGAAGCCCCAGGTTTGAGCAGGATGCCAGGGGCGTGGTGTGCCCCTGGGCTCTTCTCCCTGGAGCAGCGCCGTGCCCTGGCCATGCTGCACTACCTGGAGCGGGGCAGGGTGATGTGGTGGTGAGGAGGAGCATGGGCAGGAGCTGTGGGATGGGGAAGGGGCAGGAAAAAGGGAGGACAGAGTTCCCAGGGCCTGCCATCCCTGTACCACAGCAAGAAACACAAGAGGCACAAATCTGACAAGCTGGGCACCAGAAATGCCTATAAATACCCACAGAGCTTTGGTGCCAGTGGCAGAGGCAGTCCAGTGTGGGCACAGTGAAGGTGGGGGCAGTGTGGGGCTGGGCTACATCCCAGGAAGGGTGAGACCCTGCCTGGCGGCATCACGGCCCGTGGAGGGGCAGGAGTTGCCCTGCTGTGCTCCCAGGGACTCACCACGGCCTTGGCAGAGGGAAGGGGCAGTCTAGGGGCTGGTTGGGGCAGCTCAGCAGCAGCTCTGCCCCATCTCACACCACTGTTTCCCTTGGATGGCAGCACATGGCATGCTGGAATCATCACCGTGCCCAGTCCCATGACATCCCACGGTGCTGGCACATTTGCTCCTCTGGTGTAGATTCAACGGGGTTTCAGGCCTTTGTGGGTCCCAGTCAGGGCACCCTGGGTGCTGGAGCCTGGACCATGGCCAGTGCCCTGGGCATGGCCGCACACACCCACCGGGCAGAGCCGGCAGCAGGGCCTGGAGGTGGCACCGCCAGCGCCAGACGAGGGCTGAAGAGCACGGCCGGGTGCTCCCCGGAGGAGATGGGAGTGCCTGTCCCAGGGTGGCTGCTCAGGCACAGAGCCTGTGCCAGGGGCTGGCAGGCAGCAAACCCAGAGAGCCCTCCTGCTCCATCCTACAGGGAAGCATCCAGCAGCCCCATCCCAGTCCCACAGTCATCCTCTGCCCCCTCTCCCGGTGGCGATGCCGGAGCCAGCGCTGGCACAGGCACTGAGCCAGGGCGGGCGCGGGGCTGATGTGCCCGGGGAGGTGGCTGCCCAAAGTGTCGGGCCAGCCCTCCGTGCCTCCGTGTCTGGGCCTGCGGAAGGAGCAGGGCTGTGGGAAGCAGACAGGAAGGGAGCGGGAGTCGCGGCAGGGTCACGGGGCTCGGCTTCGGGAAGGCCATGGGATGTGGTTACCCACAGGCTGCACGCACGGCAGCGCTGGGGTGGGAGGACAGCACTCCCCACCACTCCAGGGGACTGTCCACGTTCCCCTGTGGCTTGGGAATGCTCATCCAGACCCCACTGCTGTGCACCCAGCCTGGGTGTCGTGGTCCCTGCCCCAGCCCAGGGCTGATCCAGCCCCACACACCCCTGGGAGCAGCTGGGGGCTGGAGAACATGGAGCCCAGCTGGGTACCAGGGATGGGATCCCCACCCTTGGGTGGCACTCCGGGTGGGTTTTCCTGTCCCCATGCACGTGGCAAGGCTGGCCCTGGGTGACAAATCTGCCGGAGCCACCCTGGCCGCACAAGGTGAAGGGGGGATTGGCAAGTCCCCAGCAGTGCCAGGAACAGGATACGGCTCCACCCTACATGCCCCAGTCCTTGTCCCCTGTCTCCGGGCAGGTCCCCTCATGCCAGTCACTGTGTCTCCACTTGGCCCTGCAGATCTCTTCTTCAGCCACCGAACACCCCCATCACAGACACAGCCGGGCTACCAGGAGCCATCCTGCTTCTTGCCTATGGCTGAGCCCCTGTTTGACACCGGGGGGTCCCTGATGGGTGCTCGGGGGCTGCCTGCAAGCCCTGAGGCCCCCCTCTCACCCGGCACCCTCCTCCAGGTGAGCAGAATCCCAGTCCACAGCCGGTGGTGGCCGGTGCCCCAGCCACCCTCCCTGACCCTCTGGTGTCTCCCACAGCCTGGCAGTGCCTCCCAGCTCAGCCTGCACAGCGCCTTCCTGGGCCCCGAGCTGCCCCCGGCCCCCCTGCCCCCCGAGCCCCCCTCTGCAGTGCCCAGCAGCCTCAGCCCCCAGCTCCGACACAAGCCCTCGCTGCAGTACGACCTCCCCACCAAGTGCCTCAGCCTGGAGCCACCAGAACCCCACTACATCCCCCCCATCCTGTCCCCCGGGGCGCCACTGCCGAGCCACGACCCCCCGTTCTCCCCCGCCTCGGCCCCCCGCTCCAAGTTCCCCTACGCCAGCTCCCCCGGCCCCTCTCTCCTCACCCACCCTGCCTCCCCCCTCTCAGCCCCCTGCTTCGCCCCCCCCTCCCCGGGGCTGGGCTACACCACGGCCATGGTGCCCCCGGGGTACCCCGGCCCCGCTGCCCCCCAGCTCCTGCCCCCCGCCCTGCTGGGCGACCCCCGGTTTGCCCCCCCCAAGGGGCTGCCCCAGGGCGGGGGGGGCCGGCCCAGGGCAAAGCCCGGTGGCACCAAGGCGAGGAGGCCGCCAGGACCCCCCGAGCCCCACCTGCCTGCGCCCAACCCCTGCCTGAGCCGGCTGCTGAGCACAGGTAATGGGGCTGGGGGGCTCTGGGGCGACACGGGGGTGAGCCGGGGGGGATGGTATGGGAGGGATCAGAGCGGGGGATCCCGCTGTCTCCCTGGGGTTGGGGCACTGGGGAGGCTGGGCAGGGCACATGGCTGTCCCCACAGGGGGCAGAGCCAAACACAGGGGTGAAGATCCTCCCAGCTCCAGGAGCCAGAGGGAGCTGAGGCCCAGTTGGCCCCAGGGCTTGGCCACAGACGCTGCTGGGAAGTGCCTGTGTCCCCAGGCTGGTCTCCATGGACACAACAGATTGCAGGTGTCCTGCCCAACCTTCTGCCTGTGGGTGCGAGGGGACAGGTCCCTTCATGCTGTTATGTCCCTGTCCCTGTGCTTGGCTGGGGAGGAGCTGGGTGTCCCTGCCTGCACGAGGCTCCCAAGGACAACCCCACTGCCAGGAGGGAACTGGCACCTCTCTCTCCAGGGGTGCATCTCCCTTCTCGGGGCAGTCTGGCAGGGAAGGGGCTGCAGCAGTGCTGGTGTGGGGGGCAGGGAAGGTCACCCCAGCCCTGACAGCCCCACACAGAAGAGCCCATCTGCTCCCTGCCCTCTCAGCCAAGCAGGACCCAGCCCTGGATGCCCCTCGCCCGATGGGTGCAGGACTCCTGCCCACAGCCCCTGTCTCCCCGGTAAGCACTCACCTACCCCCCAGCTTGGGAATTGTCCACACCCCCCACATTGGGAATTGACCCCTCTAGGTTGGGAATTGCCCTCTCTTGACTGCTGGGGCAGGGGGGGAGATGGGCTCTGAGGGGGTCACACTTTGCTGTGGGCTGGACAGACACGGGAGGAAGGAGGGGACATGTGGCTGGAGGTGGCAGGAGACACCTGAGTGTCTTCTGTAAAAGAACCGGGGCAGAGGTGGGAGGCACACCTTTCCTGGGGCTCTGGGGCTGGGGCTGGCCCTGCAGATGGTTCAATGGGACTGCCCTTCCCTCTCCCTTGTGGGGGTTTGGCTTCCAGTGCCAAATGTGGAGTGCTGATCCCTTAACTCCCCTTCCCTCTGCCTTCTCCCAGCAGCAGAGCACTGTTCCTGAAGTCCCTGCCACCTTCCTCTCCAGAATGGCCCAGCTGAGCCCAGGACTGGCTCCTGGCTCCAGCCCTTCCCCAGTAGTGCCGGTGCCGCTGGCAGACACACAGCCAGGCTCCCTGAGAGTCCCCAAGGCAGAACAGCTGTCCCCCACCTCAGCTTGTGGTAAGTCAGGGGCACCCCAAGGGGCTCCACAGGGCACCACCATTCCTGCAGAGAGCTTGGACCAAACACTGTGGGGATGTTTCGTTTTGGCATCAGTTCCAGCTATTTCCCTTCATCCAACCAAGCACAGAAGGTTCCTCCCCGTGGGGAAGGCGCAGCCCATTCACCTGCCTCCTTCTACAGGGCCAAAAGCAGAAATAGGAAAAGACAAAAACAGAGCAAAATGTCTGACTGCGGTTTTGAAACCCCAGAGCTTGGTTTTGGAGCAGGAAGCGCCTGCTTTCACCCGCAGAAACCAGCGCGGCCGCTGGAAACCAGGCTCTGGTGTCATTCCCAGTTCAGTCTGGTGCTGCATGCTGCAACCTCGCTGCCCTCGGGACTCTTGTTGGATATTTCCACCCCAAGAAACACAGGGAATTTAAAATGTCATTTCCCAGGTGTTCCCATTTCTGAGCAGTTGTAAATGAGTGGGATTTGGGGTAATGTGTGGTTAGAGGCTGGAGCGGAGCATCCCAGTCAGAGGGGTGGGTGCCCCAGGGCAGGGGCAGCGCTGTGGGTGCTCCCTGTGCCTGTCCCAGTGTGTGACAGGTGTCACACTGCCACAAGGGGCTGCTGCTGCCCTCTCCCCAAAGCGGCATTTCCCATTTTCCAGGCAGCAACTGGCGCAAGCCCAGCCAGGCTTCTCCAGGACCCACTGCAGGGCCGGGCACTGACATCTCGGTGCACCACCCCGTGTCCCGTCGGGGCAGGCCTGAGTCCAACAAGGTACTGCAGGAGCCCCATATGCACCCCCGTTTCCTCCTGCCCCCTGCAAAACTCCATCCACCCTCACTGCAAGCTTTGGACCAGCCTGTCCCTGCTGGGGCTGGTGGCCCGTGGCTGTCCCCGCTGCCGGAGGTGCCTGATGGTGCTGCCCCGCAGCTGGAGAGCCGCCGCATCACGCACATCTCCGCCGAGCAGAAGAGGCGCTTCAACATCAAGCTGGGCTTTACCACGCTGCACAGCCTGGTGAGCACGCTGAGCACCCAGCCCAGCATCAAGGTGAGCACCCAGGCCCAGCCCTGGGCACGCAGGGACACGGTGTGTCACACCTGGGGATGCCGCATCCCTGCTCTGCCCCAGAGCACAGAGCTCCTGCCCTTGTAGGCACGTGGAGACCTGCACGGTGCAGCCATGCCAGGGTGATCTGGGCTCTGGAGTCTGTGCCAGGGTGATCTGAGCCCCTTTCCCCTCTCACCCTGTGGTCCCCCAGGTCAGCAAGGCCACCACGCTGCAGAAGACAGCCGAGTACATCTGCAAGCTGCAGCAGGAGCGGGCGGCTCTGCAGGACGAGGCGCAGCGGCTGCGGGAGCAGATCGAGGAGCTCAACAGCTCCATCAAGTAAGGAGGGATGTGGCTGGGGGGCACTGCCTGCTTCGGGGTATCCAGGCAGGGCAAGTGGCAGTGCTGGGCTGGCAGCAAGACACGGTAGGTCTCCCTGGAGCACCTCTCCCTCCTAAAAGCCTGGCTGGGAGAGGGCTGATGCTCAGGAGGCAGTTACTGCTGGGGACCAGAGTGTGGGGCCTGTTGAGCCCCATGGGCTGTCCCTGTGGCTCCCAGCCTCCCCAACACAGCCCCACCACGGCGCTGCTTGTGCCCCACAGTCTCTGCCAGGAGCAGCTGCCGGCCACGGGGGTGCCCATCACGCGCCAGCGCTTTGACCACATGCGCGGCATGTTCGACGAGTACGTCCGCTCCTCCACGCTGCAGAACTGGAAGTTCTGGATCGTATCCTTCGGGGCCAGTGCCTGCTGCTCCCTCTGACCCCTCCACCAGACACCAGGTGCTCTGGTTCACCCGCTGCTGCCAGGTCTCTGGGGTCCCTCCGGCTCTACAGGCCCTGGGGACCCAGGGAGATGTTCCCCAGCCAAGGGCAGACAGTGGGAACATGCTGAGATGCTGCGGTTAGGAGGAATCTTCTGTTACAAGGGAGCAAAAATAGTAGGAATAAGTGGTTAGTCTTAAGGGAAATGGAAAGTGGAGCTGAACTCATGAAGGGAATTGCTCCTGGTGAGATGGGAGCTGGCTCTGAGAGGCAGCAGCCATCAGCCAGGGATGAGGAGAGGTCCAGACACAATGCTGGGGACATGATGGCTTGTTTTTGGTGGCTGCATGGCACACCTTGGAAATCCAGGGATGGAGAGGACCAAGGGCAAGGAAACCTGAGGGCAAAGGGCTGGATCTGCTCCTCTGTGAGCTGGGATTATACACAGTGGGACCATTAATCTTGCAGAGACTGTGAGGCCTGTGAAATCCCCAGTGCCAGAAGGGTGGGCAGGCACTGCTGCCCATGGTCCCACCCAGTGTGGGACATCTGGGTGAGGCAGAGGTAGCTCCTGACACAGAGATGGGAAGCTCCTACTCAGGACACTGAGTATGCTAAAGCCAACACTGGCTCCAGTACCCTGGAGGTATCTGTTTGGATTACTGCATGCACAAAACCACCTGTCCCAGATTTTGGTCCCCAGATCAAAACCCCTGGTCCCTGCAGGCTGGGGGAGCACTCTGGACACACTGGTGTCCCAACCTGCTCCTGGGCACTTTGCTAGCAGTCATGATGGGGGTTACACAGCTCTCCCACCGCTCCAGGTGACACCCATCACCCCATCAGCAGTTCAGGCTGGTGCCCAGTGCGGTGCTGAGCTGAGAAGGCACCCAGTAGGTCTGATCCGTGGTCTGTCCCGCTGCTCCAGCAGTTCTGCTCCACAGGCAGGCAAGGAGATCTGTCCTGTTGCCGAGGGAGGGTGATGCCCACGCCTGGCAGGTGGGAGACCATGGCTGTGGCAGGACTGGTCCTTAACTCCTCTGCTCCCACCAGTTCAGTATCATCATGCGGCCCCTCTTCGAGTCCTTCAATGGGATGGTGTCCACGGCCAGCATGGAGAGCCTCACCCAGACATCCCTGGCCTGGCTAGACCAGCACTGCTCTCTCCCAGCGCTTCGACCGAGTAGGTGGCCCGAGTGAGCTCGGTGGGCACGGACTAAGGGAAAGGCTGAGGGGAAAAGGACGGCAGTGTCCTGAGGGCAGGAGGGGCTGATCCGTGGGATGTCCCAGGGCTTGTGCTCGGTGCTTTCCCCTGCTCCTGTCATGCCCACCTCCCAGATGAGCTTTCTGTGCCCTAACCCGGTGTCCTGGCAGGGCAGGCTCAGCCCTCCCCAAAGCCCCACAGGGTGGGTTTCCCTTCGCCCCGCCTGCTGGGGGCTGTGGCAGGGACCTGTCCCGCTGTCCCAGCAGCTGGAGCAGGGATGAGCATCGCGATCTCCCGAAGGGTTGGTCACCCCTCGCAGCCCCCGAGGGGCGTCAGGCAGTGACCTGTCCCCCTTGTCCCTTGTCCCCGCAGCCGTCCTGAGCTCCCTGCGGCAGCTGAGCATCTCCACCTCCATCCTCAGCGACCCTGCCCGTGTCCCCGAGCAGGCGGCGCGGGCGGTGGCGGCGCTGGGACGCGGCGCCTCCTCCTCCTGACTGCCCCGGGGGGGCGGCCCAAGGGCTCCGGCTGCCCCCCATCTTCCCCCCCGATAAAGGACTCGTTGTGCCACGGGCCCCGCCTGGTTCTTCAGCTCCGGGGCTGCTCTGGGGCACGGCCGGGAGGGGCGGAGGGGGACTGGGGATGGAGAGGGGGTGAGACCGGGGTGGGGACAGTCGAGGCTGGGAGAGGGGACAGGAGCTGGGGGAGATGAGAGGAACCGGGGCTGGGGAGGTTAGTGAGACAAAGGGGGTCCAGGTTAGGGGCGGGGGGAATGCCGGCAAGGGCTGGGGGGTGCAGAGGCTGTTGGGGGCAGGAGTTGGAGGAAGGAGGGGCTGGGGAGGGGGTGCGGGCGGGGCGGGGTGGTGAGAACAGAGCCTGGGGTCTTCATGGGGCTGGGGGTGAAAGTGTGCAGGCAGAGGCTGGGGAAGTGGGGTGGCCGTTGTCGGGGGGC
>JAWWES010000049.1:4591-16497 GCA_035583135.1 Lophotriccus pileatus
TACCAGCGTTGCCACAATTGGACTCTGAGTCTGTGGAAGTGGTTGAACGGGGTTCAAAGCCTGAATGTTTTGTAAAGTGAGCTGGAAAGCTGAGAGCTGAGGAGCTGTGGGGACTGCCAGAGCTTGTGGGAACGTTCCCCCAGCCCTTCCCTCTTTGCACAGAGGATTTTAAGGGGATCGTGGAACGGTTTGGGTTGGAAGGACCTTAAAGATCATCCATCCCCACCCCCTGCCACAGGCAGGGACATTCCCGCTATCCCAGCTCGCTCCAGCCCTGCCCTTGGACACTCCCAGGGACTGGGACACCCCCAGGTGCTCTGGGAATCCCTGGGAATCACTCTGAGGAAGGTGAGTGAGCCGTGCTGTGTCTCCTGCAGGTGACAGTGATGCATTCCATGCAGGCAGGGTACCTGGAGAAGGCCCAGAAGTACACAGACAAAGCCCTCATGCAGCTGGAGAAGCTAAAAAGTAAGGAGGAGGCCTGGAATTCAGCTGATGCTGAGAAATTCCAGTACCTGTTGCTGGTTTAAACCAAGCAAAGCCTCGTTTGGCTCTCTGGTCAGTCTAAGACCAGACTAAGACCTGTTCCTTTTTAAGGGTGGGTGGTTGCTTTAAATACAGGGATACTGCTAATAATAATAACAGCTATTCCACTGTTTGTTCCCACTGTTTCCACTGTTTGTTCCCACTATTTCCACTGTTATTGTCTTGGGTTATTGCTCTGAATACAAAAATTAGCAGTTTGTTTATTATTATTATTAATAATAATATTAATATTGTTACTATTAAAACATCGAGTTCTGGGGGGGTTCTCAATAACTCAGTGAATGGGGTTGTGAATTCCTGAGGTGACTTCACTTGCTGTGGTCCTTCTCCCCCCTCTCCAGTGCTGGACTGCAGCCCAATCCTGTCCTCATTCCAAGTTATTTTGTTGGAACACATCATCATGTGCCGGCTGGTCACGGGACACAAAGCCACGGCCCTGCAGGAGGTGAGGATGGGGTGGGATGGGATTCCAGCCCCCCCTGGATGGGGGTGGAGGCAGGGACGGCCTTTGAAACATCATCCCAAGCAGGGAGATTCAGAACCAATCCAAAGCCCATTCCCTGGGATACTTTATTCCAGTTTTTCTGTGGGGCAGTGCCTGTCCCTGGGCTGGAGGCACATCCAGCTTTTATCCAGGAGCGTCATTTGGGATCCTGGAAGTAACCACTGAAACACTGGGGCGGGAGGAGATGGATGTGGAGCATAAAAGAAGAGAAAGTGCCCTGACACGTGGTTGTCTGTGTTTGTACCAGATCTCCCAGGTGTGCCAGCTGTGCCAGCAGTCACCCAGGCTCTTCTCCAACCACGCTGCCCAGCTCCACACGCTCCTGGTGAGTGCCTGGAATCCACCCTGGATGCTCCTTGGAGCCCCAGATCCCGCTCCCATGCTCATCCCTGGGAGCTCAGGACAGGCAGGGGGTGCAGGAACAGGAATTCTTTGCTGGGGGGACCCACTCCTGGTGTGACTCCACCTGTCAGAGGCTCAAAACCCCTTTGGAAACAAGTGTTGGAGAATCCTGGAATGGTTTGGGTTGGAAGGACCTTAAATCCCATCCCATGCCAGGGACGCTTCCCACTGCCCCAGGTTGCTCCAGCCTGGCCTTGGGCACTTCCAGGCATGGGGAATCCACAGGTTTCCTGCAAAACCTGTGCCAGGCCCTCCCCACCCTCACAGGGAAGGATTTGGGATCACGAGTGAGGTGAATACAGGAGGTGGAAATCAGCCAGAGAGGGTTTGTTGTGGGAATTGTCACGTAGGGAATTACATGGCATTTAAGGTGGTTTTCTTAGCTAAATAAAGCCTTTTTTCACGTGAACAAACTTATTTCAAAGGGCTTTTTGTAAGAATTCCTTGTTTTTCCCAGAGCCAGGCAAACCCAAGGCTCCTTGGTTACTTTTCCCTGCCGATATCCCAGGATTTCTGTGCCTTTCTTTGCTGTGAACGATCACAATTCGCATTTCTTCTTCTGCAGGGCCTCTACTGCATCTCTGTTAACTGCATGGACAATGCAGAAGCACAATTCACTACAGCCCTGAGGGTGAGATTTTTGGTTCCAGACTTCCCTTTGGAAAAGTGGGGCTGTTGGAATTGTGTGGGAATGGAAACCTGCAAATAATCTGTATTTAGCTTTGCTGCTCGGTTGATTTCTTTTTTCCCTGGGGGATTTTATAACATCACAATCTCAGGTGGGGGTTTTATGGGATGGGCAGATCCCAGGGGAGGCTCTGGAGCCTGTGACTGTGCTGCTGTTGGTTTGTCCCTCCCAGCTCACCACACACCAGGAGCTCTGGGCGTTCATCGTGACAAACCTGGCCAGCGTCTACATCCGAGAGGGCAACAGGCACCAGGAGGTAAAAGGGCTCTGCCTGGCCCCAAAACCCCCTTCCCTGCAGGGAAAACACCCCCTGGGCTTGGAATTCTGCTTCTCCCTGGGCGTTTTTGTGGAGTTTTGGAGTGTCTGTGCTCCGATCCCTCCCGGAGCAAACGGGGAATTTGGGTGTGTTTGGGACGGTTTTGCACCGTTTGGGTTTGACTTAAAAAAGATAAAGCACTTTCTGTCAGGTTGTGCCTGTGAGAAACGCTGATTGTTTCCTCTCCTCTCCCTCCTTGCAGCTTTACAGCCTGTTGGAGAGGATAAATCCAGACCATAACTTCCCTGTGAGGTGAGAATTCCGGCAGCTCTGGGGAGCTGAGAACGGCGGATTTGGGGCAGAAAGTCTGACCTTAAGTACAATAAATTGGGAAGCTGGGATTTTTTTATGGGTTTTTTGGGGAATTCCCAGCAATCTGTGTGTGATTTTTCCCTCCCTGGTGCTGAGATCCCAACTGTGCTTTCATCCGTAGCTCCCACTGTCTCCGAGCAGCAGCTTTTTACATCCGAGGGCTCTTCTCCTTCTTCCAGGGAAGATACAACGAGGCAAAGTGAGTACAGACCCCTTGGAACGTGTGGGGAGGGGGGAAAAGGAGGAATTAATCCAGCTTTTTGGGATCAGGACTCTGTTTTCCAAAGGAGGGAGCCCTGTCACAGCCTTTTATTTCCCCAAGTGGCAGCTGAGCTTTGGGAGTTCAGTGATTTGTTTAAGGTCACCTGCAGCACATCCATTCCCTGCTCCAGTTAATTCAGGTCTCAATTCAGCCTTTAATGATGTATTTTCTCTGCTGGAAGGGAAGGGATGTTGTTAAACCCCCTCTTCTCCCCCGTTTTCCAGGCGGTTCCTGAGGGAGACCCTGAAGATGTCCAATGCAGAGGATCTGAACCGCCTGACAGCCTGTTCCCTGGTGCTCCTGGGGCACATCTTCTACGTGCTGGGGAACCACAGGGTAAGGCCCTGCTGCCTAAATGTGCCTGGGAACGCGGCACTTGGCTTTCCCAAAGAAAATCAGGGCATTCTGGGAAGTAAATCTGATTTTTTTTTATTGCTGTCCCACAAAAAGGTGCCTTGGGTCTGTGATTTGCATGTTTGATAACTTCACTCCATGTTTGAAGTGTCTGTTCTGTAATGCCTGAAGAAAAGGGGGCTGAAAAGGGACAAGTGACATCATTCCAGTGGGTTGTTCAGGGAGGAATTCTCATTTCTCGCTGCTGTGCCAGAGCACAGGGAATATTTCTGCTGTGTTGCACTGGAATTCCCAGGATGGGAGCAAATTCCAGCTCCAGGATGAGTTTGGGAGGGGGTTATCCCATCAACACTCCCATCTGTGGGGGAGAGAACATGGCACAAGTTAAAGGAGCCAAACATTTCATGGCAGATTTGACACTTGTGTGTTTGCAAGGGGTGAAAAAGGAACCCAAACCCCAAATATCCCGTTTCTTTTGTTTGCTCTGCCCCCAGGAAAGCAACAACATGGTGGTCCCGGCCATGCAGTTGGCCAGCAAGATCCCAGACATGTCTGTGCAGCTCTGGTCCTCAGCCCTGCTCAGAGGTGAGGGGGGAAAAAAGGGGCTTTCCTGGAATAAAGGGAGGGTGGGGATGTGTGGGAATGCCCAGAGAAGGAATGGAAGCCCTCCAGGGGCTCTGCTCTGCTCTGCAGCCAGGCT
The DNA here is from genome assembly GCA_035583135.1 of Lophotriccus pileatus. Taxonomy (NCBI): domain Eukaryota; kingdom Metazoa; phylum Chordata; class Aves; order Passeriformes; family Tyrannidae; genus Lophotriccus; species Lophotriccus pileatus. The sequence continues at coordinate 8,677 of JAWWES010000049.1, forward strand.
GGGGGGCTCACCTGGAGAAGAGAAGGCTCCAGGGAGACCTGAGAGCCCCTTCCAGGGCATGAAGGGGCTTCAGGAGAGCTGGAGAGGGGCTGGGGACAAGGGATGGAGGGACAGGACACAGGGAATGGCTTCAGAATGAAATTCAGCTCCTGGGACCTCCCTGAGTCTGGGAACATCCTACTTTGATTTCTTTTTCTATCCTGCTTTGATTTTTTTTCCCATCCTGCTCTGATTTCTTTTTTTATTTCCCCAAAGAGTTTCCTCTTGGAAATAAAATCCTCAGCCAGGTTTTCAAACCACGGGAGGTGAAGCGTCTCTGCCCCTCCGTGCTGGGCTTGGAATTCTTAGCTTGGAATTGCCTGATTTTGGAGGAGTTAAACCTGGCTGAGGGAACCTCACCAGGAGCAGCTTTTTGTGTGTGGGCAAAGCAGCAGGATTCTGTAGTTCTCCAGGGAAAAAGGGCATCCCTGAAATGCTGGTGGTGGAACCGGTGGGTCCGTCTCGGTCCCACTAGATGGGGCTGGAAAGCCAAAAATCCCAGGCCCAGGCTGCTCAGGGGGGTTCCAGTGGTGTGAGGAGCCTCCTTCCTCCTCCTGGAGCTGCTTTGATGTTCCCTTTTAACAGCTGGGAAGTGAAATCCAGCAGTAAATCCAGCTGGAAAAGGGAAGGGCTGGGGTTTCCTCGGGAGGTTTTTGCTCTGGAACGCCGTGGCCTCGGTGTTGAGATGATTCCCCATCCAGCACAGGAACCAGAGGTTTTTTATGGATAAAGGGAGCTGCTTACTGGCTTTTATCCCCCCTGGTGCCTTCCAGACCTCAACAAGGCCTGTGGGAACGCCATGGACGCACACGAGGCCGCTCAGATGCACCAGAACTTCTCCCAGCAGCTGCTCCAGGACCACATCGAGGCCTGCAGCCTCCCTGAGCACAACCTGATCACGGTGAGGCCTTCCCCTGCTCTGCCTCCCCCTCAGCACGCTCCTCCCTGAGCTCCCCAGGCCCAGCCAGCTGCTTAAACTGCTCTGATAACAGGAAAAGGGACAAATTGTTTTTATAAGGGTTGGTTGGTGGGACTGACAACAGGCAGAGTGACCCAGTGAGTTAATTCTTGTATAAAGGTGGTTGGTGGGTTTGGGCTTTGCTCCTTACAGGTGTTTTCTTGCCACACCAGAGCCTCTGTTAATTTTATTTTTAAAAGCTTTTGTGGGCATTTGATGTGATCAAACCCTCTTGTTTTGGGTGACAACTGTTGATTTTGAGATAAACTTAACCTCTGCCAGGTTCAGTTGGAGGGTTTGGACCATCCAGTCTGCCCTGTCCTGGGAATGCTTTGCTGGACACAGCTCAAAGGGCACTTTTTACTGGGACTTCAGCATTCCCAAGTGGTTTGGTTTTCCTCCCCCACCATTTATCTATAAATATCTTATTTATCTGGAGGTCAAACGTTGCTGTTTTTCCTGTCAGAACCATTTTAACACATTTTAGAAATGCAGGATTAGTTCTCTGAGCTGCAGCTCAGCAACAGCAGAAGGTGATTCTGCTCTGGGATAACTGAGGGAACATCCAGTTGGGAATGTGAGGAATTGGGCATCTTTGGGGAGGAAAAGGGGGGTGGGAAAGGCCTTGTTGGCTTTTGCTGGATTAAAAACCCGGAGGGGGGAAAAGGATTAAGGAATAAATAACTTTGGAGGATTTTGGCTGAGGTGAGAGGGCGGTAAATAATGGAATGAGCACCACTTGCCTTGCCCTGGAGGCCTCTGGCACATCCAGGTGGGTCCCTGCTCGTGCTTTCCCATGTTTAGGGGTTGGATTTGCCCCTGGAAGAGCAGGAATCACTTCCCCTGGGTCCGGAATGGTGGGGGGGTGTGGAGGGGATCCCAGTTGAAGGGATGTGGGGGTGAACTGTGGGATCCCCTGGAGGCAGAGAGGGCCTATGAGGCCAGTCCTGCTTTCCCCAGGGCAGGGATTTCCTGGGAATGTCACGGTGTCTGTTCTCTTGCAGTGGACAGATGGACCCCCCCCCGTCCAGTTCCAGGCCCAGAACGGCCCCACCACCAGCCTGGCCAGTCTCCTGTGAAACACAGTAACTATCAGGACAAAACTTAACCAAACAAAGCCAAAAAAACAAAACAAAACAAAGCAAAACAAAACCAGAAAAAAAAAAAAACAAAAAAACAAAAAAAAAAAAAGGAGAAAACAAAACAAAACAAATTAATCCATGCCAACTCCTTTTCTTCCACGAAAAGGCAGCAGATTTTTCCTCTGGCAGCGAGGCCTTGTTAGGAGGGAGGTGGCAGAAGGACGAGGAGCCTCGGTGGGAAGGGCAGCAGGAGCTGCTCTTCCCGCTGGGAACACCCAGGTGTGTGTGCACAGAGCTGCTGGTTTGGATCTGCTTCCCTCTGGCTGAGCAGGGAGGTTTTGGTCCCCAGGACTCGTGTTCCTTAACTCTGTCCCGACTCCTCCTCGTTGGGAGCTCCCGGGAAACGAAGAGGACTCGGTGGGATTCCGGTTGGATCCGATTCCCCCTTCCCTGGGGTGTGATCCCTGCACCCCCCCTGGGCCTGCTGGGGGGAAATCATGACGGATTGTGGGTGCCAGCCTAGTTCTGAGGGGGGTTCTCCTGGTTTGCTGTGCTGGGGGCAGGGTTTGGGTGTCCTGGACAAAGAGCCACCACTGTGTCCCCGTGAGGGCCTTCCTTCCCCCTCTCTGCCCAGAACCACAGCTCTCTGCCTGGCTTGGTGGGTTTTATGGAAGCAGGAACGTTCCTTTCCTGCTGTTTGATCCCTTCAGGAGGAGGGGGGGAGGGAAAAACCAGCCTTTTGCATCTTTGCTGCAGCCTGGCAGTGAAGGCTCCTGTGCCTTAAGGATTTACAAAGGGTTAAGCCAGCTGGTTAAGCCCAGACCCAACATAAGCCACAGGCTTAGGACAGAGCTACAGCCTTGCCCTGGGCAAAGTTGTCCAGTTTCCAGGTTAGTTTTCCTGTTCTAGCTCAGTTTTCTGGACCCTCCAGCTGTGAGTTGTCCCTCCCTGTGCCTCTGCAGCCTCAGAGCAGGACGCAGGCTGGGCCTGCAGAGAACTGGCAGGAGTTGATTCCAGGTTTTGGCAGGACCCAGCAGTGCCTGGGGAGGTTCCTGGGGTTGAATAAAAGTGTTTTGCTCTGTTGGTAGCTCTGGGTATTCATCTCCCAGCTTAAAAAGGGGAGGGCAGAGGAACATGTAGGGCCTTTGGTGATTCTGTCAGAGAACTGGCCCCCTCAGGCCTTGTCTTCAGTCACAGAGGGGTTGGAAGGGACCTTAAAATCATCTCATTTCAGCCCCCAGAGGTCATTTTCCCTTTCCAGTTCCCATCCCCTCTCTCTCAGCAGCTCAGCACCACAGAGGTGGTGTTTTTTGCAATCCAAGCCCTTCAGTTTTTCCTTCTGAAGGACATTCAGGGGACAGGGTTTTGTGGATCCTCTCCCATGGAGATCCCATTCCCAGACCTTGGCTCTGGTGTGTTTTGGGCCTTGTTAAATCTCCAAAGGGGAAAACACAGCCCTGATGCCGCTCCAGGCAGGGAATCTTGTCCCTGGCATTGCAAGGAAACCCCTCAGTGCTGTTTCAACTCAAAAATTAGGATAGAAAGGTGTGACCCAGAGTCTTGGAGGCCCCAGCTCCTGGGGTGTGCCTGTCCCTCAGAGGCCCTGGATCCCATGGCATTCCCGTGGGAGCTCCAGGCCAGTGGGGTCCACTTTGGGGTGAGCTTTGGGGTCCCACTGCTGCACTGGTGGAGACAGAACCCCCCCAGGAGCTCAGCACTCACCCCGTGCCTGGGCTGGGATCGGGAACAATCCCACCTTGGGAATGCCCCATGGACTGCTCTGCTTTCCCTTGCTTGGGAAGCAGCATCTCCCTCTTTCCCCCCCTCTGTAAGTCACTGAGTTGCAGCAACTCAGTTTTTAAGCCCCTAAATGCTTTTCCCTGGCAGTGCCCTGAGCTCCTGAGTGAGGAGCAGCTGGAAAAGAGGGGCTTGCAAATCCAGTGCCAGGCACTCTCTTGTCTGTCTGGGTCCCTTCCAGCTCAGAATATCCTGTGACTGACTTTAAATCTCAACTCTCAATAAATGGCTTTTAGTTTCAGAAGCAGATTCCCAGGAATGGGTTGGGCTGGAGGGACCTTAAGGATCACCCCCTTCCCACCCCCTGCCGTGGGCAGGGACACCTTCCACTAGACCAGGCTGCTCCAAGCTGGGCTCAGACAATTCCAGGGATGGGGCAGCCAGGGCCTGAAATTTGGGCCAAGGAAAAAAGTCAGGCAGGATTAAAAAACCCCCCCAACTCCAGAGAGCTGTGGTTTGGTTTGGGCTGGGCTTTGGGAAGGCGACTCTTGCAGGGAGATGTCCAGCAGTGCCTGTTGGGGAAGGTGCATTTCCCGACCTCCTCGTGCTGCTCAGGGACCCCCCAGAGCTGGAGATTGGGGGGGAAGGGACAGAAACTCCCAGCGTGGCTTCTCCTGGTCCTTGTGGGTGATCCAGAGGGAAGGAGGGAGAGAGGGAAGGACTTGAGGGGAAGGCTGATCCTGATCTCAGGGGTTGGAACAGGATCCACGTGCTGCAACACCAGGAGGATCCACCTGGGATCGCTCCGGGCTCGGCTTTGAGCCCAACAAAACCCTCCCCGCCCCTATCCCAGGACTCGGCTCCAGAGCCTCTTCCCGCCCCCAGGATTCCCATTTGTGTAAATTTGAACATAACCCGGTGATTTTCTATCTCTCCAGTCCGATGTACATCAGTGACAATGTACAGAAGCTTTTTAACTACACTTGTATATTAAATTATTTAATAGTTTGGTTTTTTTTTCCTTGCTTTTCCAGTACCTTTTGTATGTACCAGGGCTGAGAACAAGGACCTCAGCCCAAGTTCTGCTCGTTTTCAGTGTGTAAAGTTGAACAGCAAAACTAGAAGTTTACAAAAATACTCTGTCAAAAGTGCTTTTGGTCTGTTTGACTTGATTTGAACAAATTTCTAACCTTTCTTGTCCAATCATTTAATTCTCTCTCTCTCTCTCTCCAAACAACCCCCGAAGTCTTTTATGAGCTTCTAAAAAACACAAACAAAAAAAGAATTATTCTTCTAAAGATGTAATTTAGAGAACTGTACAGGTTTTGGGGTGGTTTTTTTTGTTTGTTTTCCCTCTGGTATTTTTAAAGGAGTAGCAAGAACTTTAACCCATCTAATCCCTGGTTGTAGATAGTGTAAAAAGAAACTGATATATGTATAGAGACTGCAGTCTGGAGACGTGTTTGCCTCTTGTGTCCCATTCCCTGCAGCAGGAATTGCCACCCAGGGCACCTGGATCAGTCTGGGGGCTGGGGAGCTCAAAAGGAATTCAATAAAAAAAAGGATAAAATGGGAATAAAACCCATCAGGAGCAAAGATTGGCTGATAAACGAGGGGCTGAAGTTGCCTGAGCTCCCCCTGCCCCCTTCCCTGCTCCGATTCCATCCGGCTTTCCCAAACCCTCAGGACTTCCCGAGCCCTCCAACCCCGTTCCTGCCAGGGGGAGGGGTGGGGGGTGAAGGGAATCCTGCTGGGGTTTGGTTTTATTTTGGCTGTGAGGAGAAAAGAGGCTGAAATGCCCCCCTGTCCCTCCCCCCGTGTGTGTGTCCCGGTGTATTTAAGTGTCCCCAGGGGTGGGTGGGTGGGTGGGTGCAGGGTGGGTGTCTGTGGGCCCCTGCCTGTAAATACAGTTCAGCTCCCGCAGGGAGAGGGAGCCAGGCCTTGTCCCACTGCCCTCGGGGCCCTCCTTCTGGTTTTCTATATTAGAAGAGTTTTTAAATAAAGTGAAATTTTACTTCTTGCTACCGCTTTGTAGAATCGGTTCCTTCAGTCCGGGATGGGGGGCAGTGCCTGCCTGGCCTGGAGATGCTCCCCTGGGCAGGGGAGACGTGGCTGGAACTGCTCTGGAATTGCTGGAACGCCAGCAGGTGTCTGGGATAACGCAGGACTCCGTGGATTTGTCGGACACCAGGAATTTGGGAGTGTTTTGGTCCAGGTTTCCCCCCTGCACTTGTGGACTTGCGTTTGATCTTCACCGACGGATCTGGTTTTGCGGGAGAAGTTTCCTCACTGTGCCTTTCTTTTATCCCTGAGTTTTCAAGCAGGTGTTTTTCACGTTTTCAGCTTTTTAAAGTTGGTTTTTAAGTTTAAAAAACCAAAACAACACCAGAAGAAAACTGCATAATTCTTTTTGAAAGTAAAACGTGGGAGGAACTAAAGATGCAAAACTCAACTGTCCCTTCCCAAAGCATCACCTGAGCTGCTGAGCTCCTCCCTGGAACTCCAGCCCAGTAGGTTTTGCTCCAAAAATGGCAAATTCCAGCCCAAATGGCAGATTCCTTTTTGCTGGGAATCAGAGTGGGCTGCACTGACTCTGCTCCCTCATCCTGGGAACCTGCACCCCCTTCCTCAGGGGAACAAAGCACCTTCCCCTCTTTATCCTTCCCTCTGGAATCTCTGGGAAACACTTCAGTGGCTGCAAGGTGTGAAAGTTTGATCCCGACAGATCCAGAGCCGCTTCCAGAGTCAGTTTTCCTTGGATTTCGCTGTGTTGGGAGCTCCAGACCTGCTGCTCAAGTGACTGAAGATCGTTCTGCCAAAAGCCTCGATCTGGTGCCTCCCCTGCCTCGGCAAAATGGGAAACGTTCTCCCCTCGTGCTCCTTGGCGATTTTAGGGTTTCTTTCTTTCCCTCCTAAGCACAGCGTCCCTTCCAGGTGTCTGGGAACGCTGAATCCCAAATCCCGAGGGCTGTGGCAGAGCCGGGCTGGGGGGAAGGGGGGGCGGCTCAGCACACGTTTTTGTTTGTTTTTTTTTTTTATTAATCCAACTGTTCAGGGAGTCTCCCGAGGAAAATTCATTTATTAATTCCTTTGTTCCCGGCTCCGCGCGCGGACTCGCCGGGTGGGTTCGGCTCCTGCCGGGTTCGTCCCCGCAGCCCAAGGGTTAAAAACCCCTGCGGGAACATCCCGAGGGAGGCGCGGCCGGGGCGGGGGAAGGGCCGGGGAACCCTGACCCACATCGGGGCTGAGTCACCGAACCGGCACCGGGGGACGGGCCGGGACCTGCCCCGGCTCCCGGAGCTGCTCCGGGACCGGCTGGAGCTGCGATCCCGGGACCTGCCCGAGCCCCCGGCGGGTCTCGGGGCTGCGCCCTCCTCACCCCCAACCCTGCCTGGAGCTGCTGCGAGTCCCCAGCCCGCCGCATCCCACTCCATCCTCCATCCCATCCCATCCCATCCCACCCCCGCGCCGCTCCCCCCCCACCCCCCTATCTGCGGCCCCAGCGCGGCCTGCGCGGGCCGATAAGGGCGGCCGCGGCCCCTCCCCGCGGGCAGCGCCATCACCTCAGCCGGCCCCGGGAGGAGCCGCTCCCGGCCCGGGGGGACCCGGCGGGAGGAGCCGCTCCCGGACCGGCCCCTCCGGGCACGCCCCCTCCCCGCGGGCCGCGCTCCTATTGGTCCCCGCTGTCCACGGCGCGGCGCTGATTGGGCAATCCGCCCGTCAATCAACGAGGCCACGCCTCTTTCGCTCCGAGGGGGCGGGGCTCGCCACGCGTCAATCAAAAAGAAACCACGCCTCTTTTTTCGCCGCTTACTACGGGGCGGGGCGAAGGCGGGCTCCGCGCGCTGATTGGTCGCGGCGCGGGCAAGCCCCGCTCTGATTGGGCGGTTCGCCCGTCAGTCACGAGTTTAAAGATTAAAAAAAACCCCAGCGCAGCGCCCCAGGCCCGGCGGGGGGGGCGTGGCCAAAGGCGGGGGGGCGTGGCCGGGGCTCGGCAGGGACCCG